>JANZXP010100174.1:0-20331 GCA_027576715.1 Erythroxylum flavicans
GTGCCTTCTTTGTTTTGCAGGAATCCTTAAGCCAGAATTCTCGTGTTCAACAGTTGTCTCCATGGATCCAAACGGTAGCGTACAGCCTCGTCAGAATCCGGCTGAACCACAGTGCATGTTCAAAGTTTGATATGGTATATTTTAGGAACAAATGGAAGATTTATGTTCATGGCTAAGTTGCTTTATCAAAGATTACACAAGGCAGGTAAGAAGCATATATTCTTAACCATGAATGAAAGAGACCACTATTATTGTCAAGAAAGAAAAATTGTGCCTAAGAATATTATTCCATACAACTGGAGAAGTTAAAGAGCAAAGACAAAAAGATCCTTCGCTTTCCTCCACCGAGACGTCAACATCTGATGTGGAGTAGCCTAAGCTTTTTATGTGACCCAACAATTTATAGGTCTCGTTGATTATTATTTCCAATGTTGAGATATCGAAAGACGAGAGAGAAAATAGTGAGGGCATAATAGTCATTAAAGCATAATTTTTCATATAATACCAAAACACTCCTATTGAGCAACTTTTTAAAAATCAGTTGATTGGGTTCAATTAGTCAACCCAATCAGCTGTTAGCAGACATATTTAGTAAGTGCTTAGTTGATGGGTTTGAGAAAGAGTTAATGGGTAAGGAATGAAAAGTGAGTGTTGGTTGTTGATTACTATTATAGGGGCAATAGTTTGATATCCTACTTTTGAGGAATCCTCCATATCCTCTATTTAGTAGAGGAATGAAACTCATTACTTAATAGTGACTTTTTTTTAAAAATATTTTAAATACTAATTAATTAAAATATAATTAATGAAAATATTATTATTATTTAATTAATTACATTATAATTAGTTAAAATATAATTAATTAATTACAATATAATTATTCAAAATATAATTTATTTATTAATTAAAATATTGTAATTAATTAATAAATTAATTAAAATATAATTAATTAAAATAAAATAAAATAAAATAAAAAATTATATTATAATTAAATTATAATATAATATAATATAATAAATTAATTACAATATAATTAATTAAAATATAATTTATTCATTAATTAAAATATTGTAATTAATTAATTAAATATAATATAATTAATTAAAATAATAATAATAATAATAATAAAATTATAATTTATTAATTAAAATATAACTAATTAAATTATTCATTAATTAGTTATTTTTAATTAATTAATTAATTAAATATAATTAATTAAAAAATTATAATTAATTAATTAAAAATAATTAATTAAAATATAATTCATTCATTAATTAAAATATTGTAATTAATTAATTAATATAACAAATTAAATAAAATATAATAAATTACAATATAATTAACTAAAATATTATTAATTAATTAATTACTTAATTAATTGAAATGTAATTAGTTAATTAGTTACAATATAATTAATTAAAATACAATTCATTAATTAATTAAAATATTTTAATTAATCAATATATTGTAATTAATTAATTACAATATAATTAATTAAAATATAGTAAATAAATTAATTAAAATATAATAAAATTTTATTTTCAATATTTTTTACAAACTAACTACTGTCAATGGTAATGGTAATCATTCCTTCGTCTTAATCAACCATCATAATTATAGTGATAATATTTATTGTCATTCCTCACTATATTTATTCTCATTCCTATTACCATTCCCTTATGCGAATCAACGACCCTCTGAATAGCTGTTTGACATAGTCAAATAACTAAAACTGTTCAATCAACTAAAAAATGGTTGATAAGCTATTTACCAAACAGGATCTCTGTATGCCTTTCTCCTCTTTTACTAAAATTAGATTCACTAGATTTCGGCTATGCACGGGTTGAACAACAAAAAGAGGGTATTAGTAAGACATTTACTAAAAGGATTAGTAAATATATCAATGTGAATAAGGCTTAGGATAACTTTATAAAAATAAGTTTGATTTGAGAACACGAATACGAAAATACAAAGAGTGACATAAATTACTATACTCATAGGCAAGAAAGATTTAGAGATACGATTTTAGGGATTCATTTAGATAAGATAATAAGTTATTAAAGAATTTAAAATACGAAAAAGATTGAAGAGTATGTTTTCCAAAGTTTTTATTGATTAATAACAATGATAAGTTGTTTGTTAATAATGAAAAAACCTTATATGTTAGAACTTTTTAAGACAAAAGTCCTAAAAGGAAATATCTTCAAAAACAAAATTCTAAACATAAATAGTTATATAAACACTATACTCATCGGGATAATACGATTTTATAAGCATTGTCTTTCACTTGTTCCAAAACTTGAAGTATATCCCCTTGGTTGTAAATTAGACTTCCTCTTTTTTAGAACTTTTTCTTTTTTTAAGTATAATAAAATCTTAGTTTAAAATAGGGTTAATTACAAAAAAAATCTCAAACTTTTGTCAACTTTTCAATTATAGCTCAAACTTTCAAAAATAGAAATAAAATGTCCAAACTTTCAAATTTTCAATTCTAGCCAAAAGTTAGTACCTTCGTTTTTCTTTGCTGACATGAAACTGTCACGTATCCAGAAATCCTAATTAATCAGACAGGTTAAGATTCAAAACCTTGATTAGTTAAACGACATCGTTCCAACGAGAGTAAATCCTATCTTTCAATCCCTCCTCCTAGATGCATAAAATCCCTAAGTATTTCGACATTGCTTCGTTCCTCCTTTCAGGTGCACGAAATCCCATTCGTCCTTCTTCGTAGATGCACAAAATCCCTAAGTATTTCGAGATTCTTTCGTCCCTCCTCCTAGACGCAAGAAATCCCTAAATCTTTCGATAATCTTTTCCCTATCGTTTGCTTCTCTTCCTCGAACAATTGTTTCATTTGTCACCTCCTATGAAGAATTAGTGAGCTATAACCTTATCTCGATTCTCACTTCGTTTACTACCATTTTATTTTTAGGATGATAATTCACAAGGTTGCAAGCGTCTTCCAGGATTCAAGGGTGATGGAGTCAATATATGCGAGGGTACTATTTCTTTCCTTGATTATACCATGTGAAGTCATATTGAGTATTGGATAATCAATTAGTTTTGTTCCTCATCCCTCCTTGTTCAAGTTTCTTTCCTTGTAACTTGATTACTTTCCTTGTTACTTCTTCTACACCTAAACCTTCTTATCATGTTAAATAGTTGACACTAAAGACCAAACAGTTATAAGAGCCTTTGTTAAAGGCTTATGGTAACTATTATAGCTTTAGCATGTATTGATTCAAAATGCATAGCATGGATATGTTGAACAAATTCAATATGCCAACTTCTTCATAAGATATTGATTTTATACATTTGTTGTTGAGGAATTCATGTTGATATAGTTTGTTTGACACGCCATTGAACTTTTTCGAGTACTAAGCCACATAAGATATGCGGTAATGTTTATCGGAATGACTAGTAAACATTTCTTTGTCATCTTAGATGGATTTAAAGAAAAATCAGTCCTAGCAGAGTCTAGATGTAGGGGATTTAGTTGTTAAAATATAGTTCACGATAATGTTTTCTCAAATTTGGTTATTTTCTAGATGTGGATGAGTGAAAATAGAAACTGGCTTGTCAATGTCCTACTTGCAAATGCAAGGACAAATGGGGCAGTTATAAGTACAGTTGTAGCGGTGGTTTGTTGTACATGTGAGAACATGATACATGCACAAGTAAGTATCCTTCCACTACTTTTGTTATTATTGTTTACTGACACAATTTTGGCACTTTTGACAAAAATGGATAACCATCATCATAACCCCATTTTACTTTATCATGGCTTCATATATCTTCAAATTTGATATGTTTTTGTATTGTATTTCTATGTAATTCAACCTAATAGCATTCACTTGACGAATAATAGATGCCTAGTAGATAAGGATCAAGTTGTAGACGTTAATTTCGGAAAGTTTGGATATGGTTTTTTTGGGGTTAGCATCATATTTTATAGTACTTCATCTCATGCACTTAGGGTATTCATTTTTTTGGTCCCAACAACTTAAGTATCTTGTTTCATGTATCAAATAAAGAATTAAGCACAACGAATAGCTGGAGCTTTTTGTGGATAATCAATCTTGGTTTAGTTGAGACCGAAGTATACAAGTATAGAATCCGAGTATGCAGTTGTTTGTCATTATTTACTAATAAAGTACTTGTTTTAATTGCCCAACTTTGAGAGAGGGTGAACAATTTAGACTGGATTAAAATTTCTAACGTGGTTTGTTTGATATGTTTGATTAAGATGTCAACACTAGTGCATTTGAGTTAAGTTGATAGAGAACATTTTGCAGAGATACGAGCAATTATGGCATAATGCATGCCCTTGGATAGCCAGGAAGGGCACCATCATACCATCATTCGTGGTTTGATATCTAAAGAACTCGATGAATAGGGATGTTAATATTGTCCCAGCTCGGCTTGACCTGATTTTGACTCGAGTTGATCTACCCATGGGCAGGTCATGGGTCAAAAGTAGTCGGCCCAATTGTAACTTCAAAAATGATGTCATTTTGCTAAAAACAACGTCGTTTTTGACTTTTTTTTAAAAATATATAAGGTGGGACAGGTTGGCCCAGGGGCCACGAGCTAGACCACGGACTAGTCAGCTCGTGGTCGGGTTGGGACATGGGGCCACCTAGCCCATGGTCGGCCCGGACCTGGTCAGGAGCGGCCCTACCTATTAACATCCCTATCGATGAAGAGCGAAAAGTAGTATTTCTATAAGCTAATGTTTGATTGATGATCAGGTAATTCTTGCCCTTGGTCACTCCTCTGTATTTACAAGGTACATTTTTTGTAAATGATGTTGATAAATCTCAGCAACACTCAAAAGTTCATATTGATGATACCACTGTATAATAATTAGGATTTCAGTTTCTATTATTGTTCTCATAAGTCACTAACCATATTGCGTTTTCTATTATCCTATAATAGTTAGGATTTCAGGTTCTGTTAACCACCATTATTGATGGTTTACATTTGCTTTGCAAAATCGTGCTATAATAGTAACCAAGAAATTAGACCAATCATTTTCGTCATATTAATTTACGCATTTCACTTGCCAACAATTTATAGCAAAAGTGGATAACATCCATCGTGACACAGTTGCTGCTGGGAAAAAATAACTAACATTCGAGTCTTGGCTTATCCACCATAAAGTGACATTAGAGGAAAACCAACTCTTATAGATTCCAATGCTTCCTCTAAAATTGTAATCTTTCTTTTCTTCAACCTTTTTAGTCTTGTTCAACCTTTTATCAGTCAAGTTGTATTGATGGAAAACAAAATATCGAGTGTTTTAAGGATGACTTGTGCAAATGCATTTAGTTTTCTGCTCCTTGTCCCAAGTCATAAGGTTTTGCCTATTTCCAGTTCAATTTGATCTGATAAATATAAAGCAGAACTGTTGCGCCATTGCAAACCAAAGGAAATTATCAAACTCTTTTATTTCGAGCTGACAAGAAGACTTAACTTATACAACAAGGAATAGAGAATATGAAAAAGAGAGACATTAAAAATGAGTGAAAGAGAGTTTCAAGTACCTTATTATAGTTCCCAAAAGTTTAGGAAATAAAGCTCTGTGCTAAAAGGATTAGAAAAAATAGTTAACAAGAACACTCTATATATAAATCAGTTAAGAAAATCATATTATGTGGGTGTAGAAAGATTCTACTTGAGACAGCAAAAGCAACTCTTTAAGGAAGATTATACTTACTATAACTGCAACAAAAAGAAATAGAAACCTTAAAACCAATATTTATTACACCAAACAGTGAATTAAATTAGAAACATAAATTCAATTCCTTAAATGAAAGAACTAATAACCAAATTGCATCCACGAGCAAGCACGAAATGATCATTATACTACAAGCCTTTATCCTTCTGTGGATCTTCATCCACATACTTTAAACATATTACACCTAAGGCATGAATGGTCCACACATCTTCTCATTGAAATTTAGCATTTTGTTTAATTCTAACCGTTTGATTTTCTAATATGGGACTTCTACAAAACTACCGTGTTGAAAGATTATCCTTGTCCTTGTTTATTTCTTAGGTAGGGACAAATTACTGTAATTCATCACCACTAATCTATGTATCATGTGAAAATTTTCACAAATTTTACAAATAATATCTTATTTTCATATTTTTTATTACTAATTATAATTATACATGCATTCTTTTTTGAAGAAAATGAATTTCTTTAAACATTTTAGTCTTGTAGTGTATCCTATGAAATGAAAGGAATGTTCAAGTTGAAAAAACTACTTAATCATTCAAATCTTTATTGCAAAGTCTATAAATCAAACACCTCTCGGTTGAATCATAACTGAGAAGTGATCACTCTATATCATAAAGTATAAAGCTAACATATAACAACCTTTCTCTTACCATACCATTATTATAGAAAGGAAGAGCATGCTAACTTATCTATCCTTTTAAGGAAAAAGGATACCATTCTCCTTTTCTGTATGATCTTAAACTTGATACACTAAATGCTAAAAGGGCACCGTCAAGAATCACCCCAAATCTTGTGACAAAAATGCTTCATGTGATCATGAAGGACAGAAAAGCACAAAAAGAAGGAAGCAAACCTGCAAAGCATAATCCACTTGATCAGAAAGCACTTATCTACTCTAAGAATCCATTATACAACCACTTCAATGTAATCTTTAAAATGCAGCAAACTAGAGGACCATATAATAGCATCAGAAGATATGTAAAACTATTCTTACCATAAGGTATTCCAATATGAAAATCTTGGACTTTAGAGATATCATTAATGTGGTTAGTTATGGAAGAAAATGTTTGCACAATCTCCTTGACTGGTTTAGGGGAGTTCTCAACAGCTGTTGATAGATATTCCTGACCCTCTTCACTAATCTCCTTAGCTAGGACACCTAAATCATTCCTGGCCTTTTCAACTTAAATTCTTAATTGTTTCAAAGTTTTATTAAGAATGATTTTAGCTTTCTTAGAGTAAACTTTGTAAGTTTTTTGTGAGACTCTTTGCATCTTTAATGCTTGCTCTTTGAAAGCCAAGAGGGTTTGCTTCCATGCTTCATCTGATCCTTCAAGTCCTAATTTTAGATCATCCCTCTCTTTCTCCACTTCAATTTTATAAGGCTTCTAAAATCATATGAAGAAAAAAGAAAAAAGGTTCAATCTTTACCATACCGAGTTATCAAAATTAAAATATTTAGCTCACAACCACCATATTCTCTATAAAATAAAGTTAAAAAGGAAATAAAAGAGACCTAAAATTCAATTTCCAAAAAAGAAATCAACTTTACAAAATCAAAGAGGTTTTAAACGGAGTGAGAATCGAGATAAGGTGATAGCTTATTGATTCTTTATAGGAGGCAGCAAATGAGACAACTGGTCGGTGAAGAAAAGTAGAAGAAAGGGCAAAGATTGTTGAAAGATTTGGGGATTTCTTGCATCAAGGAGGAGGGACTAAAGAATGTCGAAATACTTAGGGATTTCATACATTTTAGAGAAGGGACAAAAGGGATTTCGTGCATTTGGGAAGAGGGATCGAAATATAGGATTTACTCTCGTTGAAACGACATCGTTTAACTAATCAGGGTTTCTAATCTTAACCATTACTGACGTCTTTGATTAATTAGGGTTCCTGAACATATGACAGTGCCACATCAACAAAGATAACAGAGGCACTAAAGTCGAGCTAGAATTGAAAAAATTCAAATTTTGGGCACTTTATTGCTACTTTTTAACGTTCGGGCTATAATTGAAAAATTGATGAAAGTTTGGGATTTTTTGTAGTTAACCCTTTAAAATACCATATACTTCCTCGTCTTGTTAACTTAAATACCACACACTTCCTCCTCTTGTTAGCTTACTAGATATATTATTGGGTCTTCTTGTCAATATTTAATTTTGCCTTCTCATGAATTTTCTTTACCAATTCAACTTTCCTCTCATTATCTAAGCTACCTCGTTCATTTAACAGAATCACGTAAGATCTAAAGAGATAGTGAGTTTAAATTCATTGAAAAAATTCAAAAGGAGTATAGCTCATAACACTATGGACAGTGTTATTATGAGAAAATTAAATGAAAAGGAAAGATTTTTTCTTAATTATTAAGATTATTACCAATTATAGCACATAGTAAGCTTCCTAAATTCCTATTAATTATCTTAATTCTTTCACCGATTTCTCTTGGTTCTTCCAGCAAATGTTGAAACTGAGATATGTGGTGTTTCCTTTAATTAGGCATGTTTTAGGAAATGGGTAGAATATTTAGGTTTGGCTCAATAATTGGACAGAATTTAGTCCTTTAATACAAAGTTCTAAATTATCTCGACTTACGAACATAGTTCCATTTAACTCCAGAGTATCTTCTTTGAGGAATCATGAGCAATGAATAGGAAACTTTAGAGGATTTAATTTATTAGTGGCTTATCTACCCCAAATCCTTTATACAGACAGGCAAGATGCAGTTACTTTATTTCTAGATACCTTAGGGATTTTTACTAACAAGTCTTGCTACAAGGCTTTACAGGAAGGAGGCGAGAATGTTCCTTGGTACAATTTTCTATGGAAATGTTCTCTCAAACACAAAGCATCCATTTTCACATGGTTGGTAATAAAGAGCAGGATTCGTACCAAAAATAGATGGTTTGGAACTTATGACCTTATATGTGTGTTTTGTAAAGAGAATGAAAAAGATCGAGATCACTTACTCTTTCAATACAGCTACTATAAAGTGGTTTGGAGCAAAATTTTACTCCTATTTTCGGTTACTTGCATCAGTTATGATTGGATATCAACTGTTAATTGGATCATATATACCGTGACTCAGAACGTGCATGACGCCCTTTGTACAAAACAACCTTTACAACTACTATTTGCTTTCTATTGAAGGATCGTAACTGGAGGATATATAGGCAAGAGGGATTTGATAAGTATAACCTAGCTTATAACACCATCAATTAGATCAGAGCCATCCTTATAGCTAAATTTGATGAGTAGGCACTATCTATAGGAATGAAGACTAGTTGGAATATATAACCTTTATTGTTAAATTTCATTTTCTTATATAAGTTGGTTTGTAGTTTGGCTTTGTAATTTTTTTCATTATGAACTCATTGTAATGCCGTGATAACTTTGCTATAGTTAATTCAATCCATTACTCAAATTAAAAAAAACTTAAAACAAAATCTATTAAAAGGTCTACCTTTATTTCACTAGGTGTGAATAATATATGGCATTGGACTTAAGATTTAGTCTGTTTACAAGCAACACATTTTTCATACATTCTTTTTATATCTCTCCTTATGTGTAGCTAAAAGAAATACTTGCTCAAAATCTCAAGAGTCTTTTTAACTCTAAAGTGTCTATAAGTAACACATCTTTTTATGTCTCTCCTCATGTATAGCTAAAAGAAATACTTGATCAAAATATCAAAATTCTTTTTAACTTTAAAGTGTCATATTTAACCTTCCTTATATGATTCTATCACAATTAACTCTTTTAAGGAATTATTAGACACGCATACGTTTCTTCCTAAAAAAATTCTTCACATCTATAGAATTTCTAGATGTATAATGCTCACATACTTTTAAAACATTATCAAAATTAGGATCATCAATATATAGATCTCTAATATGCTCAAATCCATTAATTTAGTATGCAAATTTGATATAAACCTCATCAAAAACTTTAGTGAGGTTTGATACCAATATTATAGGCCCAAGGATCAAAATAAAAAATCATAAAGGAAGGAGAAGAATTGCCACATTTATATGTATAAAAAAGGAATGTAAGTGATAAGATTCTAAATTTGATCACCACTAGAAACCTAGATAAGATTTTTAGTTATTAGAGAACCTTAAATAATAGTTTCTTTAAGAACAAAGATGAAGAAATCCCTCCCAAGATAGTTTGATTGAACAAAAATGTAAGATGCCCATTACTGTTATATGAAAGCTTTTATAGACACAAAACTCTAAAACTAGAATCTTAAAGGAAATAATAACATTGATATAATCTAATTAGGAAATAAGTAACTTTGAAAGGTAAGTCAATCTATATCTTTATAGAGGTTTTTAATTTAAAAATTAATAAAAACACAAGTCTAACGCTGATCCATTTTCCAAAGTTAATGATTGTAAGGCCGCAACACATACCCTGGAAGTATTATAGCATATATAGGGTGTATTAAGAAGTGAACATAACGAATTAAGTGAATCTAAGTATAGTAAGAGACATAATGGTACTTAATGTAAAAGACATAGGTAAATGGGTAATTGTTCGTGTTGGCGTGGACATACGTATTTAGACATGAAATATGTATAAGAATTTTTAATAGGTTTGTTTGGATTTATGAGCGTGATGTGAGGGGAATTGATAAAAGAAGTATTCCATAAGCAAGTGGAATGTTGTTGATTAAATTGGATATGTTTTTGCGTTGCTCTTGCATGATAAGACTGAAGTTAGTTGATTTAAGATGTGTATCTTATTGAATGGATAGGTTCCACTGAACATATTTCTATAATTTGGTCATATCTTGGTCTATAGACCTTTAAATTAGATAATTTCAATTGGAAATTAAACTAGAGACATATTTTTGAAACTTTGATGAAGGAACCAAATTTGATTCTACCTCTAAGAATTTTGAATTCTCATATGAAGTTGAGTTTTGGCTACTGTCCTTGTTTTTGAATAACATGTAGTTTTTAGGGTATAACTCCCGATATAATTGACAAAAGTGCATGAAATTTATGCCATTAGAAAATTAAGACATAGGGAAATGAAATTAATTGATAAGATTATAGGCTAATATGGGAATTAAAGGAAGAAGAAGGACCAATATGTAATTTTTCTAAAGTCAACATATGGACCAATTGAATTAAAGCATGTGTGATTAACAAGATTAAAGCTTATGTGTGTCTAATAGAATTGTAACACATGGTCTAATATAATTATAACACATGTTCTAATAGAATTGTAACACATGGTCCAATAGAGTTATAACATATGGTCTAATAGAATTGTAACATATGGTCCAATGGGATTGAAACATATGTCTAAAAGTAGAAAATTCATGACAAGGCTTATAGAGAGGGGAGGTGGATGACACTTTGATGGCTTAACTTTAGAGTTTTTCTCCTCTCCATTTCACCTTATTCATCCCATCATTTTTCATTTGGTGATTTAAGCAAAGCCAAGGAGGAAGGGAAGGAAAAGCATTAATAGAACTACATTACCAATTTTAAGGTTTAGGACTTCACTTAGTTAATTTATGTATGTGTGTATATTTGAATGCGTAAAAGATTCATTTGGATGTGGAGTGGTTTTTGAGATGATGCTTTGGTGTTATTTTGGTGTTTTCTTGCATAGAATTGGATGAATATGATAAGAGAGTATCATGTAGTGGAATTCTGTCTATGGTTTATTGAACCAGTCATATTGTTTGGGTCGTAACTCGGCCTACAGATCTCTAAATTGGGTGATTTCAGTTGCATATGAAACTAAGACATAAAAATAGAAATCTATAGAAGAGACTCTGAATTCTTGCTTTATGAAATTATAAATTGAGATCGAAAATGATGACCTAATGTTGCCCCTGTTTTAGAGCAGCTTGTGATATTTGGTCTGGAGCAGCTTGTGATATTTGGTCTACATATTATGACTGGGAAGTTCAAATGATCTGATTGTTGGTGCTATGGAATAGAGACATAAGGTAACAAATGTATGAAAAACCTTAAGACCTAATTTGAGCGTTTTCTATATGCATATTAAGGAACATGTGGAGTTCGTCATGTGATTTGCTTATGGATTGATTGTTTGTCTATTTTTAGACCACCGTAGGCTTAGACCAAATTGTTCTATTTTAAGTTTATTGCCATTTCCAATTTTTACTGAATCTTATCCGAACCTCTTTGAATTTGTATGAAACTTTTCAAACACATATAAATAAAGGAAATAAGACTTACCATATATGAATTGGGTGATAGAACATTGGAAATTAAGATGAGCATAATGCATTCCAAAGAAAACTTACATGTACATAAATGATTTGTATGCATATTTATCATTCATATGTGTATAGTATGATTATATTAACACCTTTCTAACGGTGATAAGTTATGAATTGCATGTATGAACACAGAAACATATTTTATGACTTGAAATATATATCGTATGACTTATTAATATATGAATTGTGAAATTGGAAAATGGTTAAAGGAAATGTTACAGTGCCTATTCTATTGTCTTGGTGGTGGATAGATAAGCATACTTATAGGGTTACAGTGCAGCTACTACAGTATGACACCAATGATGTCTTTATTTAAGACTATAATGTCTCCATAGTTTAATGCCTTCTGGTATCCACAGTTTGACACTTTTGAGTATCCACAATTTGATAATTTCGAGTGTCCATAGTTTGATATTTTTGGATATCCACAAATCCTATTATCCACACTTGTAGAAAATGTATAGAATTAACATAGAAAGAAAACTTAATAGTCATAAATAAGAAATACAGTATGTACAACATAAATAATTGGTATTGATGAGTATTTGTATTGATTGTAATGATATGAAATTATATTGATAATTTATATCGATGAGCGTTGAATATCAATATTTCGCTTATAAATATGCATTTTTGACATATGGATAATATTTTAAAGCATATTTGCATTATGTACTTTGCTTAAGTATGCCATCATTCTTTACATGAGCATTGCACATCAATGTTTGGTTTATGAATGTGAATTTATGGTATGTGAGTTGGGGTATTTTTGAATGTGTGTGCTTGGTGGATGACTGTTGTGAGTGGTCATCTAAACTAAGTGTTTTCCCACTAACCTTTCAAGCTTAGCATGGGTGTTAATCTGTGTAGGTCTAAGTCATATGAGTAAGGTACAGGGAACATCTGCAGGGACCAAGGCCAACGGATAGGAGTGCTCTTGGAATGTATTTTTAGCTAAAGATGATTGTACATGTACTGAAGAAAGGAAATTATATGTTTTCTTTTACATTACCATGTAAATGTAAAGATGTATTACACATGTTAAATGATAATGTTAAGCATTGGGAAGTTTTGTAATATGTATATTTATAGCATTGTATACCTTGAATGCATGTACATGAATTTGGTTGCTATGTGTATGAATGGTTGTAGGTTCTATATAGGGGGTGTTATAATGATGGTTTGTTTTAATGCTCAACTTGTAAATATAATGACGAGTTCAACATTGATTATCGGTTCAATTATTTCTCTAGTTTGCTTTTATTTCTTTAGTTTGTAAATCTAACAAAAGACTGTCACCAATTATATTTTGTAACCCTTTTCCAAAGCTTGCTCTTTTACTTGAATCAATATCATAGGCTTGACTTTAGTCTCTTGAAGTTGCAAAACTTCATTTCTTAAATAAAGATTTACCGTTAAATCATTAAGAGCTTCTTTAGCCTTCTTTAATCTACTTCTCGTTAATGGTCCTTTAACGTTCTTTAATGGATCTTTAGCAACTTTCAAGGCTTCACTTGAATTATTAGTAAACCGTTTAAACTCCTTTTTATAACTCCCTTACTTTGAATGTTGTGTATCTTAAGTAGACCTTTAATTCTCAATATTTCCATTTTACTCAAAATGATTTGTTTTCAAATCGACAAAAATCAAAAAGCATTTGGTGTTTGGCCAAGAATGCTTCCCTCACATATCCACTCTTGATACTTTACTCCCCTTCTCTTGTATTCATCTCTCATTTTTTTACTTTGCTTAATGTTTTTGAATTAGTCCTAATTATCCACTCTCATTTCTTTCCTCTTAGTCTCTTTTGCTTACACTCATAAATCTTGAGTTCATCTTAATAAAATTTCTTTGGTGATAATAGAGCAATGGTAATTAATTTGATATTCATAGAAAAGGATATTTATTCTTATACCTATCTTATATGGCTCTTTTATTAAATTTCTAAGTATATCACAACAAAATGTGGCCAGTTTGCAAGGTACTATATCATATAGCACCTTATCTTTGTTCCTCCCAATTAAGAAAGAAACCAATACTTGCATGGTTACCTTAACTTTTTTACTCTCATTCATCCAATGTAGATTATATAGTTTAGAGTGTTTTGTAATGATCAATCCTAACTTCTCCATTAACTCCATATTAACTATATTAGCACCATTCCATCTATAATTATATTACTAATTTGATCCTTGATGGAACACCTTGTATGAAAGATAATGTCCCGTAGTTCATTCACATCACGCTCTCCTATATTTATATTTAATATTCTTTTACTAACCAATAGTCTTCCCTCTTTGGGTCTCACAACATACTTATCATCACTAGCATCCTCCAAACTAGGCATATCACCATTTGCCTCTTCTTTGTTCTCAGATACATACTCTCTACCCTCCCCCATCATTATCACTCTATTTTTAGAATATTGTGAAGCTATATGTCTTATCCTGAAACATTTAAACACTCACTGCCTTTATTCATAGTTGCGGTTAAGGAATTAATACTAACTTTCTCTTCACTTGCATGTGCACTTTTGGTTTACTGACTTCATATTTTGGCTTTGGAACTATGTATTCCTATATACTCTATAGTTTACTTTATGAAAGAGAACCTATAATGGAAATACTAAATCAGTTAATAGGCATTTTTTGAGTTCTCTTTCTACCTTCATAGTCATGTGCACTATATCTCCTAACTATATATAATGGTGTAGGTAGACAACATTGACAATTTCTGGACTTAGTCTACAAATGAAGTGAGCTAATGTCCCCTCTTGTTATAGAAATCACCATTTCCTTATGGCATTCTTTCACATTTTTAGATCCTCAAATTAATATTTGCAACCATTAGTAGAAATTTCTGAAATTGAAACTTGGTATAAAACATTTCTTCATCAACATTTTCATCTCTTCTCATGTCCTAATATGTGACTCTCGGTTCCTTCTTTTAGTGAGCATTTGTGACCTTATCAATCCACGACATGATCACTAAATTTAGTGGCTTCCAATTTAACCTTTTTCCCTTATAAAAAGTTATAATAGTCAAAAACTATATCAACATACTTCTCTTACTCTAAGTAAGAAATTTTTTTTGTTCTATCTTTCCTACAAAAGTTAGTATTGCCATTTTAATAGTTTCCATGTTATTATTCACTTTTTCTTTTTTTTGAAAAAATTAATTGAGTATATATTGAAAATATTTTAGAAGGTAATAATGCAACTTTCTGATGTTTTTACACTCCCTTTCCAAAACAACCAACAACTACTCAACATCATACCTTTGTTATTCATAGAAAACCCACTACATTATAAATGATGACAATGTTTCAAAATCAGTGAAGGTTCTGGATAAAAGAAGTAAACTTCCCCATCCTCTGCAGTTCGATGCCTGTAATCTTCCCTAATTAGGGTTGTAATCTACAGTGCTAATGGAAGCCTTGTTTCGTAACTAACACTCATAGGTGAGATTCACTCTTTCTTCATACCTTCTTTCGAGACCTATCCCAAATATGCCCCCTCCTTATCTTCCCATTCTATTTCCTCTTCCACCTCTTTCTCCATTATTACCTCTAAGGTTTAACTCTCTTAAGTAATTAATAACACCCTCAACCTCATTATACACCTTAAAATTGTCCATCTTAATAGTTATATGTGATTCATGTTATAGTCCAATTATGGTACCTTCATTTTTCTCTGACCTATCCTTAACTTCATTAAATTATCAAATAAATTTCTTATATTTGCCTTATATGGCTTTCATAATGGACTCTTGGTATATCTCCACTCTTTCCTTCTTATTTACTTTCTTCTCTTTGGATGAGTTTTTTCTTTAAGCTTGAGTCATAATGAACCTATAATAAAACATTAATGGAAGAAAAGTACTCCCTCATGTGCTTCTCTCAAAAGTTCATTCTGTTGGTAACTTAAACTCTTGAGTAAAGGTTGTTTACAAACTAGATAATCAATATCAATAAAGCTAGTTTCAAATATTCTCTTTTATCAAATAACTTCTGAAGATACAAAATGGAGATAAACTAAACAACAAAAATGTTACTCGAGGATAAGGAACAAGAAAACTAAAAAACTTGAAACAAAACTTTATTAAACCATATTAAATCAAAAATAGAAGAAGAAGAAGAAAAAGAAGAAGAAGAAGAAGAAGAAGTTGATGCACTAATAAAATGAAAATAGAATGTATGTGATATAAAGAATACTTTATTATTATTGGAAAAGAGTTACAATTCCTTACTTGTAAAGGATAAGGCAACTGTCAACCAATTTTTTTGTATGCTTTAGCTAGGATTTTTAGGAATTACATCAGCAACACCAAATTTAAATCTTTTTTTTCTTTTTTTGGTTACTTACAAATTCACGAAATAGGAGCAAGATGTTGGGAAATTGGGATAAGATCTGGTCTGGATCGAAGTAGAATAATTACAAAACATTTTTATATTTTGATTTCCCAAAAACCAATATCACTTTAACATTATAGAGCGATTAACACATAAATCATAATAAAGCATGAATCTTAATTTATATCTTATTTCGAAGCTTGATATTTTTCTTGTTGTATCCCATGAACCATTTTTGAAACTGATCTATCTCAACCATCGTAGCTGTACAAGTATCTGACCTCTAATGGTGTTTATATAATAGGTTGAGAGAACTCTGTAACTCTTATAGGGAGGGTTAATAGGAATTGCTAGCTCCATTGGAGCTTAAGCCTATTTATAATAAGTTTTGGATATTTCAGTAATTTAATTGAAATTACATTCTAATTTTAATTAAACTTTAATTAGAATTACAAATAGATTTAATTAAACACCAATTATGCCCAAATAAGATCTAATGTCTTATACTGATCCTTATTTATTAAATATCTCATATTTAATCATAAAGTTTCTCAAACTTTATAATCAAGTCTAACTTGATTAAAGTATCTTTGCTCTCTTCAGCCTATTCTTTATATGAGACCCATTAGGTTCCCAAACATGATGGTAATGATTATAAATTATAATTATAGTTCATAATTAGAATTAGATAAATTAAAACTCCTTATAAGTTATCTTTAATTCTCTTATTAAATAATTTATAATTATAGATCAAAATTGGCATCTAGCAATGCATTATGACCACTCAAGTATTAAGGAATGTCAAAGTAGTCTTGACTAACCTTTTCATGCATGGTTATTTCCTTATAATTTAATCATTTGATCATATAATGTTCTGATTAGACATAGAACAATTAATGTCAACTATATTTGGAGTTCAATCATATTAGTTCTCTACTATTAGCTATCGATTTAATTAATGACATTTGTAAACTATTTACAAAACATCATTCCACCTTGGCCAAGGATTTCTCGAGTCAATACTAATTAAGAACAAAAAAACATTCTGCTTAATTACTTTAGGGTGATGAATCCTATCTTGATCACTTAAATACATCCGATGCCTATTGACTAAACAACCTATGATCAAATAGGTCATACGTAGTATCAAAACATAACAATCCCTATACAACATAACTTTGGAGACCTTAAGTCAAATGATCACTTACACAATCATCATAATGAGAATTTTCATAAACATATAAGTAATGTTCCAAATGGAAATTTTCATATCGGGTTGGCTCAGTGTGCTAGCCTTTTTACATTCTATTAATATCTAGTCTTAATAAAGCAATGACTAGGAATAATTTAGGGATAATATACAAATGCAATATGAATATTATAATTATAATCTCATAATAATTTCATTTTCAATATATAATTATCCTATAGAATTTATCACATACATGTAAACATGTATAGGATAAATAATGCTTTAAATTATTTTATCATTAAACTACAACAAATCGATTAGATATAAGGCATAAACTAATAATCTCCTACTTGCACTAGGCTAATCATTTAAGTATCATATACCATATCACCATATGACGATCATGCTACTACTGGGATAGTGGCCTAATAATAAAATTGTACAATATTCTTTATAGTGAGCACTTGTTTAAATCTTACAACTTTCATCTTAGTCATCGTCACAATTAAGAAAAATTGCCTAAATACATCATTGTATCTTTGCTGAGACCTTAGCTCTTTTTACATATCTAATGGCTCTAATGTTCCATAGTACATTACTACCTTGAACAATGCAAGGAACTATATCAAGTTTATTAAAGAACTTGTTGTAGTTAATCATTTCCACTTAATGAAAAATGTATTATGGCTTAATTAGTAACTATTGCTATATTGGAACCTTCTCAATCTTAAAATGACACTACTCTAACTAAAATAAACCTTAATTAGGATTTAATTCTAAAGTTATATCCATATAAACTTGAACTCAACTATCAACTCATACATAAAATAATGAATATCTTTAATACTTTATAAGTATCAGATATCTCAAATACTAAACATTTTTAGTACATTATCTATGTATTTAAACTTAAAATAGGTGAACAACTTCCAATCTATCTCCGTAGATCTAATTCCCAGAATTAAGTTGTTACCTTTCTATATACAACAAGAATTTTTCTTGGATAATTATGTTTTCAAAAATATAATTGTTGTTCTCTATGAACAATATGTCTCTACTTACTCCCATTAAAGATGATAACTATACTCCCATTATACTTCTTATAGACATGATAAATTCACAATCATTTCCAAAACAAAATTTTTGAATTCATTATAAAGTAGAATCTTTTAATGTCTCGTAGCCTTTCTATTATACATCAAATGTATCAACAAAGGCACTAGTTCCAATTGGATGTACTATCATGAGATTTGAACTTTTTAAATTTCTTTTTACTCCCACTATTTATCTTAAGGATCATTCTCTTATAAGTATACATTGAAACAAACAATTTATTCAACAGGTCTATAAGATTATATTTGAACTTTTGGATATCTTATAACTTTTTATTATCTAATTTAGTTATAAACTTCAACCAAGCCTCATAATAGGTGTAAATTATACTATATTTTCCTAGGTGTTTTAGTATGTTTTTAAGTGTTTCTTAGATGATTATCATTTGTACAAGCTTATAATTGTGCTATTGTTAGTGTTTGTATGTATTCTCAGTGTTTGTGTTGTTTAGAGCAATAATTTGATCTTAATTTTATGTTTTAAATTATCTAGTATTTGAGGATAGTTTTGGAGATTATTTCTTTTAGGATGGATTAATGCACCTTGTTGATGGATTGTGCAGGTATCAGAGTTGTAGCTATGGATGTGGTATAGGTGATTTAATGGCACCACGGGGCAAACTTAGAGAATTTAGATGACAATGAAATCTGCTGGAGAGGAAGGACAATGTGTGAGGAGCTTCTAGTTCAAATTTCAAGTTAATCAAAGGTCCGGAGAGGAAGTCATGGCCAACATAGTGAAGAGTGTAGAAAGTTGTCAGACAGTAGTGCACGATCATGCTACCACAGAAGACTGCCTCTCTGTCACGATCTTGCGCACGATCGTGAAAATTATAGATGATTTACCTCTCTGTCACGATCGTGCTTATACACGAGGGTGATAGGTGAAACTTGTAAAAATCAGGTCAAACACGGTCTTAAAAGCAGTTTAACCCTCCCCTTGACATATAAAGAAGGCTCAAAACCCTAGGAGCTTCCATCTATCGATAGACACACCAAAAAATAGAAAAAGTGGGTCTTTTGGAGGCTAGCAAAAGAGGGAAACACATAATCTATCTTGGAAAAGTGGCTACAACATCAAGCTTCAGAGTTTTTCTAGCTTTTTGAAGCAGAGAGGAGGAGTTCTTGACTTTAACCAGTTTTTGTTCTTTTTTCTTTACAACTTTTAGTGTGAAAAACATGGATTTTGCTGGATTGTTCATGAATATGAGTAGCTAAACATTTTGTAGGAGTTGTTCTTGAACTATTTGTGGAATTCGTGTTATTTTTAATGCAATGAAAGATGTTTTGTGATATTTATTGTGCTTATACCATACAAAAGACCGAGAGGGTGAGTGTGGTTATTTGAGTTGGGTAGTGTAACGAGAGTTAGTGTAACATCCCGTTACCTTTGGGAGGTTAGAATAGTAAATATGAGTGATTAATGAGAGCTTAGAAATTCATTTTTCATGCTCATGCATTATATGATATGCTCATATTCATGAATATTGAATTTTGCACATGAAAATAATTATACATGCATTCATAGACATTTTGGGTCTAATTGATTTATAATTGAATTGTGAATTTGATTTTGTGGAGTTAATTGTTATGTTAATGTTAGTAAGATTTTATGACATAGGTTAATTGAATTAAAGTGTTAAGGTAGTAAGATTGCATGAAGGG
>JANZXP010100294.1:0-20305 GCA_027576715.1 Erythroxylum flavicans
TGATTGACTATTGTGGGCACACCACTCTTATGGAAATGGCTAATACGGGTTCATAGAGATAACCCTCAAGGTAATACGCAAGCTCATGTCTTATGATGACTCCGTATGTTGGGCTCCAAAAACGGGGTCCAACATTATTTATCAACTACTATATTTGTGTTATTTAGTAAGGAAGCATTAAAAGGAAGTTAGTCATATAAAACATGAGAGCTAAATATAATGAAACTTATAGGTAGTGGAAGAACTGGGTATAATGCTTAGGCATTATTAGGCATATATTATGTTTCTAGCACATACTAAAAAAATATATGAGAAATTTGATGCCTGTAATAGTTATAATAAGTTGAAAAACATTTTTATGAATGTTATGCCTGATGCAAATAACATCGATGAATTTGAGAGATACTATGATGAAATGGTGATACGACCTATAAGAATAGTAAAATTTGATGTCAATATGAGTAAGACCAAGGATTTTTATGTAGAAACAAGTTTAATTCAATAACACAAACACAAAAAGTCAAAGAATGGTATAAATCACCACACTCATAAAGAAGATAGCATTGAGTGATAAGATTCTAGTGTTAGATCACCACTAATAAGATAGATAAGATTACATATTTTTAGAGAACCTATAACAAGAGTTATGATTGGCCTAGGTTTAAGGTCAATATTAATTTTACTACAAGTGCGTGACATAGCTATAGCTATAATAGGCAAGTACGGGTCGATCCTACAAAGGCTATAAATACTAGTAATTACCCTTTTTCTATTATCTAGCATAAGAATTGGATTATTAGATTTTAATTAAAATTAATGCTCAACAAATAAACTAAATTAAGATTAAACAATTATGAGTTCAAGGTAAGTAGAATACGAAGAAAAATAAATATCAAATAGTCATGTCTAGGTGATAAATTCCCATAAGAATCTTTGAATTATTAACCTTTTATAATGCAATCATATTATTGATTATTGGACTGTGAAAATTTATATCTTATGTTAATATCTCTGTTGAGACTACTAATATATCAATTGATTAACATAACTCTTTCTAGTTAAAACACTTAGGATTGCTTTATCAATTTATGAATTCTGCTATCAGGTTTGGCCCTAATCTAAAGGATTTATGTCAGTCTATCTCGAAGTTTGTATGTTACTCCTTCCAATTATGGTAGATCTACTCATATAAAAGGATTTCTCAATCTCACTCATTTTAAATCAAAACATGCACTAATATTTTGGATATATTAGAAAAAGAATAAAATGCATAAGTGAATCGTAATAAATTAATCAATATAATTAAATTGAATAAAAAATTAAAACATATTGTTATCCTAAACTAGGGTTTATCTCACCTAGACACTAAACAAGTATAGTTACTCATAGAAAACGAAATCAAAGGTACTATTTGAAAAAACTAATAGAAAACAAAGAAATCATAATTCTAAATCTCCCTTTCTTTTCTATTGAATCTTCTTACAAGCATGGATTTGATGTTGTAATTTACTAGACCTCTTGATGTATTCTTCATGTTTTCATCTTCCTTTGATCAAAATCGTAGCCTCCCTAGATGTCTTAAGTTGCAAAACTACCTAATAATTTGGCTCTCCTTTTTTTTGCCTTTGTTCACATCCTTTTATAATGAAAACTAGGGTTTTGGGGACATTCATGGTCACTTACATGTTTGCGTAGCTCCAAAACACCTAAAATTTCAAGTTCATTGAGACTTACATGGGCACATACACGATTTTGTAAGTTTAGGCTACTTCAAATCTTCATTTTATGCCACAGTTTTATTAGAATTCTTCTACTTTTTCTATAAAGGTAGTGATCACCTATAAATGCACTTGAAGCAAATTAAGTACTGAATATACAACAAAACTATAAAATGTCAAGAAAAATATGTTAAATGTGGGTGTATAATTATAGTCAAATATACATTTATCAAACATCACAACTCTTAAGATTTTGCTTGTACTCAAGCAAATTATAATCTAAATTATCAACTTTATAACAGAATTCATAAATTATCAATTTATGAATTCTGCTATCAAGTTTGGCTTTAATCTAGAGGATTAATGTTAGCCTATCTCGATGTTTGCATGCTACTCCTTGCAATTATGGTAGATCTATTCATATAAGAGGATTTCTCAATCTTAATCATATTAAATCAAAACATGCACTAATATTCTGGATATATTAAAAAAGAATAAAATGCATAATTGAATCATGATAAATTAATCAATATAATTACATTGAATAAAAGATTAAAACATATTGATATCCCAAACTAGGGTTCATCACACGTAGACATTAAACAAGTTTAGTTATTCATAGAAAATGAAATCAAAGATAAACAAGTAGAAAAACTAATAGAAAACAAAGAAGTTATAATTCTAAATCTCTCTTTCTTTTTATTGAATCTTCTTTCAAGTATAGATTTGATGTTGTAATCTACTGGATCTCTTGATGTATTCTTCACATTTTCATCATCCTATGATCAAAATCATAGCCTCTCTAAGTGTTTTACGCCTCAAAACTACTTAATAATTTGGCTCCCTCTTTTTTTGCCTTTGTTCATGTCCTTTTATAGTGAAAACTAGGGTTTTTGGGACATTCATGGTCGCTTACACATTCATATAGCTCCAAAAACACCTAAAATTATGACTTTACATGTTCATTGAGACTTACACAGGCACATACACGGTTTTGTAAGTTTAGGCTACATCAAATCTTCATTTTATGCCACAGTTTTATTAGAATTCTTCTCCTTTTTATTTATAAAGGCAATTACCAGCTATAAATGTAGTTGAAGCAAATTAAGTACCAAATATACAACAAAACTATAATATATCAAGCAAAATATGTTAAATGTGGGTGTATAATTATAGTCAAATATGCATTTATCAAACATCCCAACACTTAAGCTTTTGCTTGTACTTAAGCAAATTATAATCTAAATTATCAACTTTACAACGTCCTTTACCTATCAATACATACTCTAAATCATCATGTCATAGTAATCAAATTAACATATAAGTAGAATCAAGTTATCCTAAAACTAACTTCCTAAGTCAATATTAATAATAATCACGTCAATAATCTTATTGGAATCAAAAGCATAAATCTTTATACCCTCACCAAAGTTTCACTCAATGCTCTTAAGTGTTTAGGGTGAAAAATATCAAACTCTCAATTCATTGCATAGTAAAACTCTTACCATAAGCTTCATATATTATCACATCTCCACCACTTATAAGTAAATTAGAAATAAAAATGAAAAGAACTTTATAGATTATAATGGGGCTTAGTGATAAGTGTAAATTGCATCATTTTTTAGGGCATAGTTTGATACATGTTTAGCCGTTAATTCGATCACTTGGTATGCGTTTAGGTTAAAATTGTGTTTGTTTGTGATTTATTTGTGTTTTAAGTGTTTTATAGGTTAGTACAAGTCTTTGAGCTTAAATATTATGTTTTTGAGGTACCTTGATGTGTTTGCTAGTATTTCAGGGTCAATATTGAAGAGCGGAGGAGTTTTAAAGGAAACCCAAGCCACAACACAGGCCCTCTATCATGGCAAGTAGGCCACGATTGTGACAGAAGTTCAGGGAATGGCCCACGATCGTGGCCTACATGCCACCTGTGTCGGGCAGACATGCAAATGCTCATGAACTTCATGTTTTAGGGGATTTTTTAGACCCTTCGGACCCTAAAAAACTATAAGGTTACCCAAAATATAAAAGAGAATAAAAAGAACATAAAGAGGCAGAGAAAAGGAAGCTTTCTTGCAACCATTATTGAAAACCTTAAAGAGAGAGAGAGGAAGAGGAAGAGGAAGAGAAGAGGAAGAAGAAGGAGGAAGAAGAAGCAATCTCGATGTGCTTCCCAGATCAGGAGGTTTTCTGACGCTGCTGCCTTGCCAAATCGTCCATTCTAAGTGTCTATTTCCTTTTAGTTTCAATTTTATTCATGTATAAAGTTGGGATGGATTGTATGATGATAGATAGTAGAATGATGTTGTTGTTCTAACTTTCCTTCTAGATTTTATTATAATTTTATAATAATCGAGTCAATTGCGTTTATTGGATGAATGTTGTGATTTAATTACGTTCTTGCATAATTCGATAATAAACTGAGAGGGTGAACTGAATGAAAAATGATTAAATAGGATTAATGAGAGTTAGGCGATTTAATAGAACCTGTGATAAATCATATTGGTAATTGTGTGGAGAGAGATTCCATTATGATGTTCCAATAGTTTATTAGAGTGCCTCAGATCCAATTAGGTTTTGGATAATTTGTGATTTGAGAGATTACAAATTTCATATTCTGATTAGAGTTTATAATATAGGGTTTAATGGTTATAAATCGAGATAGAGTAATCAACCTTAGGACAATCTAGAACTGACACTCCATCTACACATAATCGGCTAGGTTAGCATTAATGATAAGTAAAATCCCCTTCCTCATAACTAGTTAATTTCTCTTGATTGATTTTCATTATGTTTTTGCATTACTTAAATTTAATTTTTTTGTGTTAATTTCTGAATTACGACTCTTTCCAATCAATTTCTCGGATTTACTTTTCTTGTGAAACTTTATTTCTATTAATTTAATCTTCTTAGCCTCAAATAACACAGAATTAGATTAATTCCCCCTTCCTCGTGGGATCGACACCTCTCACGCTATAGTCACAACTTGTGCATTTGTAGTATTAGAGGAATTATAAATTTTAAAACTCAAATGACATAAACAAGTTTTTGACGTCATTACTGGGGAGACGTAAATTAGTTTAATTCTTGTAGTGTAAGGCTTTTTCACCATCTTTTGTGAAAAAAAGCTGGGCATAAAGTAGACGACACATCAGCATGGATATCACAAGACAACAATGGGGAATCTCAAAAGTTGAATGCTAAAAAGAGATGGAAAGAACGATGGTGGAGGAAATACAACATGGAGAGCGACAGACCCTTATGGATGTCATGAGGCTACAACTCAATGCCTATTGTTAAGGGATTACTCGACCATCGGTGCAAGCTAATACGTTTGAGATTAAACCATCACTACTGAACATGCTGTGAACCAACGTCCAATTCTACGGATTAGCTAATGAGGATCCTAATGCTTATTTAGCTAATTTCTTAGAAAATTGCGACATGTTTCGATATATTGGGATGTTCGAGGATGTTATTAGGATAAGGCTCTTTCCCTTTACACTTATGGATCGAGCCAAGTCTTGGTTGAATTCCCTCCACCCAGCCAACATCATAACTTGGAAGCAGTTAGTGCGAGTTTTTTTAGATAAGTATTTCCCACTAAATAAGACAACAAGACTAATAAAGGAAATTATCAATTTCCAAAAAAATGATGAAGAGTCTTTATATGCAACATGGGAGTGGAATACGGAGTTGCAAAGGAGCTATCCTCATCATAACCTACCCAACAAATTCCTATTGCAAACCTTTTACATTAGAGTTAATTGATTGTGGCTATCTTAATGTATGTAAGTTTTAATTAATTAACCTTGATAATTCTCAAGCGCACAGGTCATTCACATAGTACCTAAGGTGTTGATCCCACAAGGAGGGATAATCTAGTCCTAAAATCTAAGGCCAAAAAAATCTCAGAAATTTAAATATCATTAAACTAAAGCAAGAATGCAATTCAATTCAAGAATCAATCACAAAAATATCAACAAATTAGCAATTGTAATGCACACTTAAGTATCAACCTAAGGAACTACCAATTAAGAGAAGGGGGGTTACCTATCTTTAATGCTAACCTAATCAATTATGAATTACTAGATTATTGGTTCTAGACAATCCTAGGGTTAATTACTCTCTCTCGAGTTATAACCATTAACCTTAATTTATAAACCCTAATCAGATTATGGAAATTGCAATTTCTCAATTAACAACCTATCCAAAACCTAATTAGATCTTAAGTGTCTAATAATCTATCAGAAACTATTGCAAGATCTCTCTTCACACAATTTACCGATTTGATTTAATTCTCATTATATTAAATCGCCTAATTCTTGTTAGCCTAATTTAATTATTTTCACTCGATTCACCTTCTCAGTTTATCATCATATTATGCAATTATAGAAATTAAATCATAATAAATCCAGTAAAACATAAACAATCAAATTTCATTAAATAAAAAATAAAACCTGGAAGGTGAGTTTAAAACATCATCATCATCCATAGATCCTATCATCAACTACCATTCCAATTCTGCACAATAATAAAATTGAAAATAATAGGAAATATGAAATTGAAAGGATGACGGGAGGCAATGACATAAAAAAACTCCTGATCTGGGAAGTACGTCGAGTCGACTTCTTCTCCACTTATCGCTTCCTTCTCTTCCTCTATCTCTCGATAATTCTCTCAAAAGTGGCTGATGCCAAAAGCTCCTTCCTCTCCTTTGTCTTATTTTTTAAATACCTTATGTATTCTAAGAAACCCTAGGGTTTTTTCGGGGTCGAAAAGATCTGAAAAATCCCTCAAAACTTGATGTTTTTGAGTGTTTGTGCATTTACCCAACGTAGGTCATAATAATGGCCTTGCATGCTATGATCGTGGACCACATCCGAGCCTTCTGTCATGATCGTTGCAAGTAGGCCACAATCGTGGGCCATGTCCTGAGCTTTTATCACGTTCGTGGTGTATGGGCCACGATCGTGGGCTAACTTCAACGCTTCTGTCACGATCGTGGCTTATTGTGCTATGATCGTGGGCCGTTGTTTCGGCCCGAATGTCTTTGAAACTTCTCCGTTCTTTGATGTTGACTTAGAAACACTAACAAACACATCAAGGTAGCTTAAAAATATAATAATTAAGCTCAAAGACTTGTACTAACCCATAAAACACTTAAAATATAAATAATTAACGAACTAACACAATTCTAACCTAAACACATCCTAAACGATTAAATTAACAATTAAATATAAATCAAACTAAGCCCTAAAACACGATGCAGTTCACACTTATCAACATCCTCACACTTAAACGTTTACTTATCCTCAAGCCAAAAAAAAAAAACACGCACACACACACAACATATAATGCAGTAATGAGACAATGGCTTTAACTTTATGAAATCAATTTAATTTTAAACACAATCATTCAAGTTATATCAAATCATTAATATACAAAATCTGCATCTAGGGGCTTTGAACTAAATATACATATTAATCCAAATTCAAATGTTAATTTATTTACCCTTTTCAATTGAACACAAACATTAATAATTCTTTTGTTATTCAAACTTTGTAACCACTCCTAAGCATGTTTTCATGAAAAGTTAAGCTATTACAAGTTCGGTAGGTTTTCATTAAATAACACTTTTTTTATTTAAACACAGACCTAGTCAGAGGCAAACATTGGTGATGAAAGTCGATCCGGTTACTCGTCTAAGTCATTTTTTATTAAGCTGCTTAGTTGAAACGTCATTATAGCTTTTTGACGTGGAGACACACATTTGCGATACGTGTCGATCCGGTTACTCAGCTACATCACATTCTCAACTGGCTGCTAACTCTATTCATAATCCAAAGGTCAGCAGAATAGTAATTAATTTAAAATTAACAAATACAATTTTTTTTATTGTCATCCTTGTTGATTTAGCTACTCGTTTCTATAAAAAAATACTAGAAAAGTTACTTAAGTTAAAAGACCTCAAATTATAAATGAGTGTAACAATTTAGAGGGCTATAACTTAACACTAAATCCTAATTAAGCTGCTTATTTAACCAAAGAACCTAATTCACTAATTTTGTGAGCTAATGATTCTTCACAACATAATAGACTATGTTCAAAACTAAGTCAATTCCAATCCATCTAAGCCATTGACACATTCACACAATTCACACAATGCAACCTAACAACTATCATATAATATGCAAAATTCACATTCAATGCAAAACACATAACCCTCCCTACATTTAAACAGCACATTGTCCTCAATGTGAGAAGGAAACACAAACACACCAGAGGGAAATAAAACACAAAATATGAAAAACATAAGAAGAAAATACTAACAAAAATGAAAAGATAAGGGTTAGAACACGAAACCATCATAGTGACTGAGGTGGTGATGTGACAGAGGTAGAGACCAAATATGCTTGACACTAACCTGGGTTCCCTTTCTTATAATTGATTCAAAGAGAATAAGAGAGTTAGCAATCCAAACCATTATAGATCATTTAAAACTTATTTTAGAATTTAAAACAAACCTAACTACACAACAATTTAAATCTAACTACTAAAAGTGCTAATTTAGGGTTATTAGCTTAACCTTGCATCTTTAGAAGCTCAGCCCAGATCAATTATGAGTGACTTGCTTCCACCCTTCTCATTCAACATCAATTTTGTAGCCTGTAAGTAAGTTACAAATTGCAAAATAATTAGGAGGACAATATTGATAAAGTTGAGAAAACCAATTAATTTCAGTAATGTCCTTTTCACTAATAAACTGTCAATAACATATGGAATAATGAAACTCTTTGAATCTTCTATGGAATCCAGCAATTTGTCCTATAAAAAGATGAGTTGCTCTCTTTCTTCCTTAATCACCTTCGTCTCCTCTACTTTTTCCACTTTATGAACAGTGACTTTTATAGCTTCTTCAAACTCTATGTCTATTGTCATCTGTTTTTCATCCTTTCGTTCTTTAGAAGATTTCAAATACATCAATTATCCTAAATGAGCTACTCTCCTTCAGATTCTTTAATGCATCATTCGTGTTGAATGTCACATGATCATCATTAATCAGAAGGATAAGGTTCTTTTCATGGACATCTACCAAAGATTTTTCAATGTTCACATATGGTATAATAAGAACTGGTGAATAATAGGGAGACTTGTTATTCATTTCTTCACCCTCTTTCCTCGTCTTTTGGTCTTCTACAAGATAGGGTTCAGTATGGTCATCCACTGATTCTTCTTGTTCTTCCCCTTTTCTGAGTGTAACAGCCTCATATTTCTCTGGTTGATATAATTCCATATTGCTCAGAGGGTCTTCCACACTTCTCTTACAAAATTCATGGGAAAGTTGTCTTACTTAAATCTCCAAGTTGTGAATAGAAGCAACATGATTTTCTGTTACTTGATCAAATTGCTCTTCTAGTCTCTTTTGGTTCTCTTCTATATTTGTTAGCTTATCCATGATTTTGTCTAATTTGGAATCCTATAAACTGTACTCATCTTGCTGAAATTCTAATGGGCCTTGATGTCCTATGTGAGTACTTGCATTGTTGGACCAATAAAAATTTAGGCGTTTCTGCCACCGAAGTGTACATATTCTAATAAGGATCGTTACTTCCCTAACCATACTGTGTCTCATTGTGGTTCGAAAAGTTTTTTGCTCCCTATAATATCTATCCTCCATTATTGTTCTTTCCATTTCGTTTTGGCATCTAGCTCTTCAGATGTCTCATTCTCACTCTAAGATGTCTTGATATGTCTCTATTTTACGATCCAAACTTATTCTTCTTTTTTTATTATTTAAAACAAAGACAGTGAAAAAAAACCTTAGACTAAAGAATTGAACTAATCACCTCCTCGACAATGACGCCAAAAACTTGATCATGGTTCTCGATGTATGTAAGTTTTAATTAATTAACCTCGATAATCTGTAAGTGTACGGGTCATTCGCGTATTACCTAAGGTGTCGATCTCACAAGGAGGAATACTCTAGTCCTAAAATCAAAGGCCAAAACAAATCGCAAAAATTCAAATGTCATGAAACTAAAACAAGAATGCAATTCAATTAAGCAATTCAATTCAAGAATCAATCACGAAAATATTAACAAATTAGCAATTGCAACATACACTCAAGAATTAACCTAAGGAACTACCAATTAAGAGAAAGGGGGTTTTACCTATCTTTAACGCTAACTTAATCAATTATAAATTACTGGATTATTGGTTCTAGACGATCCTAGGGTTGATTACTCTCTCCCGAGTTATAACCATTAACTCTAAATTATAAACTCTGATCAGATTATGGAAGATGCAATTTCTCAATTAACAACCTATCCAAAACCCTAATTAGATCTGAAGTTATCTAATAAACTATCAAAAAATATTGTAAGACCTCTCTTCGCACAATTTACCAATTTGATTTAATTCTCATTCTATTAAATTACCTAACTCTAGTTAGCCCAATTTAATTATTTTTCACTCGATTCACCTTTTCAGTTTATCACCGAATTATGAAATTGCAGAAATTAAATCACTATAAATCTAGTAAAATATAAACAATCAAATTTCATTAAATCAAAAACAAAACTTGAAAGTTGAGTTTAAAACATCATCAACATCCACAAATCCTATCATAAACTATCATTCCAATTCTATAGAATAATAAAATTGAAAATAACAGGAAATACGAAATTGAATGGACAACGAGAGGCAGCGACATCGAAAAACTCCTATTCCAGGAAATAAATCGTGTCAGCTTCTTCTCCATTTATCTATTCCTTCTTCTCTTCCTCTATCTCTTGATAATTCTCTCTAGGATTTCTCTTAAAAGTGGCTGATGCCAAAAGCTCCTTACTCTCTTTCGTCTTATTCTTTAAATACCTTTTATAGTCTGAGCAGCCGTAGGGCTTTTTCAGGGTCAAAAAATCTAAAAAATCCCTTAAAACTTGACATTTTTTATTGTTTGCGTGTCTATCCAATGTAGGGCACGATCGTCGGCCACATCTGAGCCTTTTTTCACAATTGTGGGCTGTGTCCTGAGCTTCTATCACGATCATGGCATATGGCCATGATCGAGGGCTAACTCCAATGCTTCTGTCATGATTATGGCCTATTACATCTCGATCATAGGCTGTTGTTTCAGCTGAATGTCTCAGAAACTTCTCCATTCTTCGATGTTGACCCTGAAACACTAACAAACACATGAAGGTAGCTTAAAATATAATAATTAAGCTTAAAGACTTGTACCAACCTATAAAACATAAATAATTAACAAACTAACCCAATTCTAACTTAAACACTAAACGATTGAATTAATAGTTAAATATAGATCAAACTAAGCCTTAAAACATGATGCAATTCACACTTATCATTAATTCACCCCTAAGAAGCACTCTAGGCGCAACTGCTGGAGGATCATTCATGAGGAAAATAGTTGAAGCAGAACACGATCTGTTAGAAGACATGGCATATACTAGTTGTCTTTGGACTTCAGAATGAAGTAGGCAACAGTCAACCTTTTGGGACCTAAGAGGAATGATTGCTGCAAATTCAATGATAACATTGCAAACAGAGATCGACAACCTAACCAAGCAATTGAATAGCCTAAAAGCCACTTTTCCTTTCCAGTCACAATAATGCAGCACGAATATGAGTCATATGGACAAGAGAGCTATATTGCAGCTGATTGCTTCTTAGGGGAAAACAACAACTTGGAGCAATTCAACTTTAATGGAGTACAAGTTGATCAAGGAGATAACAATCCTTATTCCAGCACATATCGGTCGAGGTGGCATAACCATCTAAATTTTCATTGGTCTAACAATACTAAGTTTCAATTTAGAAATCAAAGGTCATATGGATTTCAACAAGATAAATACAATGACTATGATTCCAAATTGGACAAGATCATGGACAAGCTAATAAGTATGGATGAAGCCAAAAGAGGTTAAAGGGCTAATTGATCAAGTAATAAGGACTCACACCTCTTTTATTCTTACCCTGGAGGTTCAAGTGGAACAGCTTGCCAATGTGTTATCTACAAAAAGTGTGGGAAGTCTTTCCAGTAGCATGAAATATATCCAAGAGAGCAAGTTAAGGCTATCACACTTAGGAGTGGGAAAAAGTTAGGAGAACCAACAGATAGACGAGTTAAAACCCACTCTATAGAAGGCCAAGAGAAGTAGAAGAAGGATGAAGAAAGGAACAAGAACCTTCCCTATGTTCCTTCTTCACCTTGTTTGAAGAAGCTATAGAAGTCTCTGTTTAACAAGTTAGAGAAGAAGAGGAGATAGGGGCCAATGAGGAAGAACCAAAAGGAGAACAACTCACCCTCTTATCAGGAAAACTGTTGGATTCTATGGAAGATTCAGGGAGTGTTGTTATTCCCTATTTTATTGACAACTCACTCAATAAAAGGATATTACTAAGCTTAATCAGTTTTCATCAATTTTATCAATATTGTACTTCTGAGCATTTTACAATTTGCAGCTTACTTAAAGGATAAAAAACTAATGTTGAACGAAAAGGGTGGAAGCAAGCCACTCATAATTGATCCCGACTGGGTTTCCAATGATACAAAGTCAAGCTAATCACTATAAATTAGCACGTTTAGTAGTTAGGTTTAAATTGTTGCGTAATTAGATTTTTTTTAAATTTCAAAAATAAGTTCTTAATGATTTGGAATGTTTTGGATTGCTAACTCTCTTACTCTTTTAAAACCATTTATAAGATAGGACAACAATCCTAGGCATCAAGTGCATTTGGTCTCATACACTGAAATAATCACCACATCAATGGGTTCTTATGCTCTAACCTTTGTCCTTTTATTTTATTTTATTTTTATGTTTTTTCTTATCATATTGTTTTATTCCCACATTATGTGTTGATTTTTCTTACGTGTACTCCTTACATTGATTATAATGCATTGTTTAAGTGTGGGGAGGTATGTGTATTGTTATTTTTATGTTAACTTTGAATGGGTTGTGTGTATGTATGTTTTTATTTTGAGTATGAATTTTGCATATTATTATGTTAGTGTGTTTAAGTTACATATTATGAATTGTGTGAATGTATCGATGGCTTACATGGATTGAAATCGATTTAATTTTGAACATCACCTATTAGGTTGTGAAGAGTCATTAGCTCACAAAATTAGTGATATGGGTTCTTTGGCTAAAATATGCAAGTTAATTAGGATTTAAGTTGTTTTATCTCCCTTTAAGTTGTCACATTCATTCATAATTTTAGGTCTTTTGACTAAGTAGCTTTGTTGGTATTTTTTCATGAGAATGATTAGCTAAAGCAATGAGGTAGGCAAAATTTTGTGTTAAAAAAAGTTGTATAAATTTTAAGTAAAATAACTATTTCGTTAGCCTTCGAGTTATGAATAGAGCTAGTAAACAGTTAAGAATGTGATATAGCCGAGTAACCGGATTGACAAGCATCACAAATGTGTGCCTTTATGTCAAAAGGCTATAATGACATTCCAAACAAGCAACTTAATAAAAACATGACTTAGTCGAGTAATCGGATCGACATTCATCACCAATATTTGCCTCTGTGTAAAAAAACTAGGTCCATGTCCATAAAAAGTAACAAAAAAAAGAATTTTTTCTAATAAAAACCTACCAAACTTCTAAATAGCCTAATTTTTCATGAAAACATACTTAGGATTAGTTACAAAGTTTAAATGACCAAATAATTATTAATGTGTTTGTACAATTGAAAATGGTGAATGAAATTGACATTTGGGTCTTGATTAATATATATATTTAGTCCAAAGCTCCTTTTATATGTTAATGATTTGGAATAACTTGAATGATTATGTTTAGAACTAAATTTGTTTTATGAAGTTGAAGCCATTATCCAATTAATGCATTGTGTGCTTTATGATTTTATGTTGTTTACTGTTTTGTTTGCTTGAGGACAAGCAAATGTTTAAGTGCAGGGATGTGATAAGTGTAAATTGCATCATATTTTAGGGCATGGTTTGATATATGTTTAGTCGTTAATTCAATCACTTGGTATATGTTTAGGTTAAAATTGTGTTAGTTTGTGATTTATTTGTGTTTTAAATGCTTTATAGGTTAGTACAAGTTTTTGAGTTTAAATATTATGTTTTTTAGGTGCCTTGATGCATTTTCTAGTGTTTAATGGTCAATATCGAAGAACAGAGGAGTTTAAGAGGGAATCCAGGCCACAACATAGGCCTATGATTGTGGTAGGTAGGCCACGATTGTGACAAAAGCTTAGGGAATGGCCCACAATCATGGTCTACATGCCATGATCATGATAGAAGGCTCAGACGTGAACTGAATGAAAAATGATTAAATCGGATTAATGAGAGTTAGGTGATTTAATAGAAATCATGATAAATCATATTGGTAATTGTACTGAGAGAGATCCCGTGTGATGTTCCAATATTTTATTAGAGTGTTTTAGATCTAATTAGGTTTTGGATAATTTGTAAAATGAAAGATTATAAATTCCATAATCTGATTAGGGTTTATTATTTAGGGTTTAATGGTTATAACTCAAGAGAGATTAATCAGCCTTAGGATAGTCTAGAACTGACACGCTATTGACACATAATCAACTAGGTTAGCATCAATGATAAGTAAAATCTCCTTCCTAATCTCATTCCTCATAGCTAATTAATTTCTCTTGATTAATTTTCAATGTGTTTCTGCATTGCTTAAATTTCATTTCTTTTGTGTTAATTTCTGAATTACGACTCTTACCAATCAATTTCTCGGATTTACTTTTCTTGTTAAACTTTATTTCTGTTAATTCAATCTTCTTAGCCTTAGATAATATAGAATTAGATTAGTGCCTCCTATTTGTGGGATCAATACCTCTCATACTATAGTCATAAACCATGTGTTTGCGATATTAGAGTGATTATAAATTTTAAAGCTCGAATGACACGATCACTTAGGTAAGGTATAATTGGGATAATAAGAGTGTGATAAATTTGAAAGAAACATTACAGGAAAATTGTTCACAATATACATGTCCTTTCATTATAAATCCATTGGTACTATAATTTTTTTCTACGCTCATAATTTTTTAAAGCAGTCTCTTGTACCACAACTAATGAAATATTGGACCTTTCAAATTTTCATGTTTCAAATCAAGTAATGTAAATAACCTTTAGGATTCCCAAAAAAAAGTAAAAAGGCTTCAAGAAAATTGTACATTATCCCTAACGTACACAATATAAGCATATATTATAAGTAATAAAATGGACTTTGGTACTTCCCTAAGTAATAAGAATTTCTATTTTCTATTTTCGATGAAATTTGGGTCTATCTATCTGGTACTAGATATTAGCTTCCATGAAAAATATAAACAAAAGGGATAAAAACAATAAAAGAAAATAAAATAACACCAAAGAAAATAAATACGAAATATGAACGTAGAAGTCGCATAAAATTTAAAACAAAACCTATCATAATTCATAGGTTGTCTCCTATGTAGTGCTTGTTTAATGTCGTTAGCTTGATGTATCTTCCATGTTACCATCATCCTGGGTTTATAATTAGTGACTTCCTTCCACCCATTCCTCCCCAAGGTAATTTAGTATCCTATAAAATAACCTCCTATTGCAAGATAATGATAAGGGCATAATTTATCAAATTAATAACTCCAATGGATTCTATTAATGCCATTTTCAATAACAAACTATTAATAACATAATGGATAACAAAACTCCTTAAATCTTTAGTTAACATAAGTAATTTTCCATGTAAGAAGTGGGAACCCTCTATACTCAAGGTAACTACCAATGATTCATCAACAGTTGGTTCTTCCTTTAGTTGTTCCTTAATCTCCTTTGTCCACTCTTCCACTTTCTCTTCCTAGAAAAAGGCTTCTTCTTGTTTTTCTACTTTAATCATTTTTTCCAGTCTCTGTTTCCTTTTCTTCCTAGATAGAGGCTTCCTCGTCCTTTTCTTCATTTGCTACCTCAGTCATCTATTCATCATCCTCTCTTACAATAGTTGTTATCTCCTCGTCTTTTTGAGATGCAAATTCATTCATGAAATCAACCTTCATCTCTTATTCACTTTAAGATGTTAGTAAGCTTAAATAATGAGGTATTATGCCTAATATATTCGGTGAATAAAATCTCTCCTCGAATTCACATCGACTAGCTTCACTCTTGGCAAGGTGTTCCATTATTTTATTTGTAATACTTTCTTTTTAATACTTTCTTTTAGCTGCTATTGTTGAACATATTCAGTTAGATTATAGTCATTCCATCCATATGCGTAGGGGTTGCTCCACTCTAAATTATACATATTCTCACAGGGCACTTTTTGAGACCAGTTTTGCATTCTTGGTTGTTCCCTTATATAGTTCAGTACTCGACATTCATGATTGTAATAATTACTCCCACAAATGTTACAACACGACATAGATACAGGTTGAGCTTCTAAAAATATGTCCGGAAACATATCTTTCCATTATGGTGATGTTACAAATTGCAATGACATATCATAAGTATACTGATTGCTCCATCCTTTCATTGTAAGTTGTGGTTTTAATGATGAATCACAAATCCTAACAATAAGTCACAAACTCAAAGTCAAACTAGAGAAGTTCAAAATATAATTAAATGAGTAAGTAAAAAATGAAAAAGAAAATAAAATAAATACAAAAATAATGGTTAGACTAATGGAATCTAGGCTTTCCTAATATTACTGTCCCCGACGATAGTGCCAAAAATTTGATTAGCCTAAGGTTAAAGTTAACATTAATTTTACCGTACGTGCATGAGGTAGTTGTAGCTAGCATATGTATGTACAGGTTGATCCCACAAAGACTATAAATACTAGTACTTACCCTTTTCTATTATCTAGCCTAATAATCGAATTTTCAGATTTTAATTAAAATTAAAGCTAAACAAATAAAATAAATTAAGATTAAACAATTCTAAACTCAAGACAAGTAGAATACGAACAAAAATCAATATCAAATAGCAGTGTGTAGGTGATGAATCTCCCTAAGAATCCTTGAATTATTAACCTTTTATCATGCAATCATATTATTGATTATTGGATTGTGAAAATTCCTATCTTATATTAATATCTCTTTCGAAACTATTAACAACTAATCCATTAGTTGATTAACAAAAGTCTTTTTTTTAATTAAAAAACAGAACTCTTTCTAGTTAAAAACCTTAGGATTGCTTTATCGATTTATAGATTCTGCTATTAGGTTTGACAATAATCTAAAAGATTTATGTTGGCCCATCTCTACTTTGATTAAAACTCCTTCCAATTTTGCTATATCTATTCATACAAGAGGATTTGTCAATCTCAATCATATGAAATCAAATGATGCACTAATATTCTAGATATATTAGAAAAAGAATAAAATGCATAATTGAATTACAATAAATCAATCAATATAATTGCATTGAATAAAAGATTAAAACATATTTTTATCCCAAAATAAGGTTCATCAAACTTAGACAATAAATAGGTTTAGCTCTCATAAAAAACAAAATCAAAGATAAACATGCAAAAAAACTAATAAAAAGCAAAGAAATCAGAATTCTTTTTTTTCTCTTTTATTGAATCTTTTTATAAGTATGGATTTGATATTCTTGTCTACTAGATCTCTTAATGTATTCTTCTTGTTTTCCTTATCCTTTGATCAAAATCTTCTCCTCTCTAGGTGTCTTACCTCTCAAAGTTCCTTAATAATTCAACTCTTTTTGTTTTGCCTCCGTCTATGTCCTTTTATAGTGAAAACTAAGGTTTTTGGGACATACATGGTCATTTACATAGCTGTGTAGGTGATCGTGTAGCTCCAAAAATACCTAAAATCGTGACTTTACACATTTAAAAAGACTTACATGGGCACATACACTACCTTGTAAGTCTAAGTTGCTTCAAATCTACGTTTTATGCCACTATTTCATTATAATTCTTTTCTTTTTTTTTCTATAAAGGCAATTATCATCTATAAAAGCACTTAAAGCAAATTAAGTACCAAATATATAACAAAACTATAAAATAGCAAGAAAAAGTATATTAAATATGGTTGTATAATTATAGTTAAATATGAATTTATCAAGTTACCATAAAGGATTGATGAAAATCTCTCTAAAGGATTTTAATTGATCGATAATAATGATAAAATCTTCTTTACCTTATAAGATAGCCATTTATAGGAATATAACTCAAGAAGTATAAAAACCCTAAAAATTAGTCTTGAAGAAAGGTCATAAACTTGACATAATATAATTAGGAAACAAATAACTTTAACAAATAAGTCGACCGTTATTCATACACATGCTTAAAATTTAAAAACTAGCAGAATTATGAGTCTAGAATTAGTTTAGTTTTAAAGATAGTATTGATTTTATTTTGGAAATCTATGTGTGTCAAATATAAACATGTTTAACACTAATCTAACTTTATGTTTGACACTGAGTTTCCTATAAAACTTCATCTAGATATAAACATAACCAACAATGGCACCAATACAATATTGCTATACAGCCTAATTCTCTAATGTGCTACAATGTTTTCCAATATCTAATAACTTTTGGTGCTTAATTTGAACTATTTATAACCTGTCCAAATCCCTCTTTATATCTCCTTACTTTATAACACTCAAGAAACTCTAAAATCCATAATGCTAAGTCAAAATCAATATAACTTCATACTTGTAGCAACACTCACCAAATTTTTTTCATTTAAGCTCAAAATACATATTTTTTGCGTTAATACTACAAAATTTGATATAATAACTTACTTGAAAATTAGAATGCAAAAATCCGTGCTTAAGATCTACAAAAAATAACTAAAAATTAAAACCTCCAACTATGTGTCATTGGTGATAAAATATGATGTTTTAGGACTCAAAAGATCATTAAGGAAATGATATTTATGTATAAAAGAAATATCTATTTTGAAAGTCAAATATGGTTTAAAAAGTTAAAACTGGGTTAATAATATGAGGTTAGAGGTGAAAGGGAAGACAGTTTGGGGTTATTTAGGGAAAATCACCATTTTCTATACTAGTGGGGTTTAGGATGAGATTGACGATGAACATGCTTTATAACCTATGTCATTTTTATTTTAAAACTTCAAAATTTTCCTCTTATTATAATACCAACACTATACACACTTCCATAACCAACCAATTTTACTTTGTTTTTAGCCAACCTCTATATTGTTTTAAGATTGGCGTTTGTCCTTTTTCCATAATCAATATTGGTTATACTATATAGTCCCTAATTTAAGATTCAATTTGATTTTTCTATCTTCTTTCCATTTTGTCTCCTCCCCGATGGTCTTTTGGCTAATGAATTATGCTACATATGCATGATTTAACAAATAAAAATGCAAAAATAATAACCTAAACACACCAATTCAAAACTCATTAAAGAAATAACTATTAAAGAAGTGCTCTTAAGGCAATCACCTTTAGCACTTATTTTACAAATCTTTATGACTAATAAAAAGACATGTTCATTAATTTGATGTTCATGTTCTTTATGAATTGATAATGATCTTAAATCGAATTAATGAAGTCCTTGATACATTACCTAGCATGAAGGAAATCATGATGAGATCATGATAATGAGATTCCTATCATGTGTAATTATGTTAGTATCTAAATTATCCCTGTCTATAGGATTAATGATATGGGACATTATTAATCCGGACAGACTAGAACATGTTATACTCCTTGATTGAATCAATCAGTGGATCTCATAAGTTGTCACTATAAGTTATTTAGAGTTAACATATGGATGCTTACTAAGAGTAGTAGGTACATTGGATGAACTGTCATGAGACAATCATATGGATAATCTATTCTAGTGTCAATGATAGTCTCATCATATCAATGGAGCAAATATACTTAGACTTGAGGTGCTCAAGGATATTTTAGATATAGATCTTGTACCTTGACTCCATTCCTCATTGTCTCTTAGAGGTTACTCATAGGGTGGGGATTGGGTACAACTTGAGGTATTTGAAGGTAATTGATTAGTCGATAAAGAATTCACCACTCCTGATAGAAGGAAATGATACCCACGGCCTCTTATCGAGGTCATTATATGGGAATCTCTAGCCAGAGTGGAAATTTCATAAAGATAGTCTTCAATGACGTATCCTATTGAGTAATGAGCCTTGGGGACAAGAACTAACATCACTTGGGCTAGAAGTGACATATTCAGTTCAGTGGGAGTTGACATTTTAACCATGCTACGAACCAAGTGGGGTATAGATGGTAAAAGGAAGAATTACACAGGACCATTGTCTATGGAAGGGTTTGTAGTCAAACCATTGACTTTTTGATCGATTCGGGGTTATGATGTGTTGCTAGATACCGCTTATGACTTGCTTAAATTAAGTGTTAATTCAAGTGCCCAGCATAAACCTAATAGGTCACACACATTGGAGATCCGATGAATGAGTAAAATGGATTTCGATAGTGATCCAAGATATGAGAGAATGTTTTGGGATTGTATTGAGATAGGATCGTGGTAAGAAATGTTGCAAAGGAATGAAAGAAAGCAAGTGTTGCATGGCTGCCAGCTTGGAAAGTTTCCAGATTTCCAACAAATG
>JANZXP010100394.1:0-20275 GCA_027576715.1 Erythroxylum flavicans
GAGGACAAGTTGTTCAACTTTATAAGCAGCTTGCAAGGTTGGGTACAAATGGAGCTTCGAAGGAAGAACATGAAGGACCTCCTAAGCGTGATAGCGACTACAGATGCCTTGGTGGATTTCTAAATGCCACCACCAATTCGAACTAGCTATGAGGGAAAAAAGAATGGTGGGACACGAATGGCTCGGAGAAAGGCAAGGAGAAGGTGGGTGAATCTTCTCAAGGTAAGAAACAATCAAAATGGGATATTGTTTGTTTAATTTGTGAAGGGCCATATTTTGCTTAAGAATGCTCGAGACAAAAGAAGGGTAAGGAGTAAGTAAATACCATGGTCGTGAAGGATCAAGGAGAGGGAGAGGATAACTTGACGGAAGAATTCTATGCTAATAGTTATGTTATATTAGGCGTAATAGGCCTTGTGAAGGAGCGTATGAACAAAAGCAAGGAGATACCCGATGGGGCGAGAACATGGTAAGTAGGAGATGTGCCAATAGCTAAGGAGTCTTCGAGGAAATCACACTTGGAGGAGTGTCCACAGATTATTTCGATGAGGGCGTAGATTTCTTCTGGTGGGAATGGTTTGTTAAACCCCTAAGTTTGAGATAGTGGAATCATGCGGGTATTGGCAAGCCTTAACCAATGTTCGATATGTGGAATAACGGAACAAGGCAAAGGACTTGCGAGGAGGTAAGAACAAAAATGGGCAATGTCAAGTGTTGACATGCATTAGTGCACATTGGCACATGGATGGGAATATGTGATAGTTCCAAAGTGAATTAGCAAGTAGGTCAAGCATGGTGCAAGTTTTGGGAGAGTTTCAGATTTTTTACGAGTTGACTTAGCTAAGGCTGGGTTCTTGAAGGACTAAGGACTTAATGTGTGCCCAAGTGGACAGAACATGGCTAATGGGTTAGCGGTAAGCATTAGATGAACTAGTGTGTTATTAGCTTAGACGAATTATAATCAACAGATAAAGAGGAGGAGATCTTGGATGATGTGGTGGATAAGATCATAATGGATGAACATCAGCTCGAAGAGATAAATATCATGTGGAAGGATCATTTGAAGATAGAGGAGATCTTCGTGGATATGGATAATCATTCCTAGATAGTGTAATCTTATTATGATGTAGTTTAATCCTATTAGATAGAGTCCTAATTGGATGGGGATGTCATCTATTGGTTAGTTTGATGTAATCTGATAAGAATAAGATAGGATAAGATTGTGATCTTAGCTAGTAGAAATCTATTTGGATTCTAACTTAGTCATCTAGAGGTGCCTATAAATAGCTTATATAAGCATTGCTCTTCTTAAAGAAGGGAGTGTGAGAGAGACACTCTAAATGATGAGTGTGGAAGATATTTAGAGATTGAGAGAGTATTCCTTTGTATACTTTAAGGGAAGTAATAAAGGTTGGTGTTTGTCGTATCTCTTTCTCGTGTTCTTATGATTGCTATGATTATTTAGTTCTTTCATAGTTTTCTTGCAAAGGTGTGAGAGTGAAACATTATGAGGATCGTGAGGCATTTGAGAATGAGTAGGTTGGTCAACGATCACGGGACAAGGATGAATCTTGTTTTAACGGAGCTAAGAGATTGTCGTGCAAAGGAGTTGACGCATCTTGTAGGATAAGTTTGTGCTTGAAGGAAAACTTTTGTAACAATAGGCTTAGATCCTTGTAGTCCAACTTTTTAGAGTCAAAGTTGGATAAGATAATGGATGTGCTAAACCCTAAGTTTGACAAGTTGGAAAGTGAAAGGAGGATTGAAGCCAAATTTGATCAATTTATAAAGAACCGCTCCTCTGCTCTTCATAACTCGGAGGTTCATGTTGGTCAACCTTCCAATGTATTATTAACAAGGAATATAGGGAATCTTCCAAGTGACATGAAAGCACAACTGGGATAATCTTGTGTTGTGACATTTGTGGGGGTAACCACACAATTTTCAATATCAATCACTAGATTATATATAGGAGCATCCATATTGCTTGTGAAACTAGTCTTAAAATACACCATATAAACATATTGATAACTCAAAATGGAGAAAGTCTTAAGCTGGTCCATTGAAATATTACACTTCTCAGAATCTTTCATAGAAGATCTTGCCAATGGTGAAGCTAGCCACTGTGTCTTCCAAGAAAGTATTTATTAGGCTGAAGACACTAAGCCAAATACAACATGTTTTGGGTGTCCATTAATGCTTTATATTGACAAGTAGGAAAAGGTCAATGACATGAATGAAGTTACCATTTTAGAAGAGACAAAAGAACAGAAGACATAGGTAATAGAGGTTGAAGAAGCTAAGGAAGTCTCTGTTCAAGATGTAGAAGAAGAAGAGGAGATGAGGGTGATTATAGAAGAAGAAGAAGAGTAGTTCACCTTCTTACAGGAAAAACTGTTGGATTTCATTGACAATTCAGGGAGTGTCATTATTCCTTATTTTATTGATAATTTGTTACTGAAAAGGGCATTACTGAACTTATTTGGATATTTTAATTTGATCAATTATGTCCTCTATATTATCTTACAACATGTAGCTTATTTATAAGCTAAGAAGCAGGTGGAAGCAAACCACTCATTATAAACCCAAGTTGAGGGTAGAAGGTAGAGTATGTCAAGTTAATGACGTGAAAGAAGCGCTCCTTGGGATGTAACCCAAGAATTATAATAGGTTTTAATTTTTTAATTTTCATTTTATTTAGTTGGTATTTTTTTATTTTTTTATGTTTATTTTGTAGGAGTAAATTGATGGATTTTTATGGAATAGAGTTTCTCTAAATTCCATGACCACACCATCACAACCAAAGCACCATAAGTATTCTTGCTCTAAATTTTTCTTTGTTGTTATATATCTTTCTTTGTATTGTTTTATTTCTCATATTGAAGACAATGTGTTGTTTAAGTGTGGGGATGTATATGCCATTGCATATCAATTGTGTATGAATTTTACATTTGTATTGTATTAGTTGTTTTATTAGGTTAGCAGTGTATGAACATTGTGTTGCATAATGTGTGCTTTGTGTGAATGTGTCAAATGACATGAAGTTAATATAATTGGTTTAGCATTGAACATGGTCATTTAAATTGTAAAGGCATAGTAACTTGTGAATTTTGTGCTTTAAGTATTTATGGGACAAATATACATGTTAATTAGGATATGACACCTATTCTTTCACTTTAGGAAATTTGTTTATATACATTTATAATTAAAGTCAATTGAATTGGTTAGCATTATTAGTTCCCTTTCATAAGAATGATTTACTAAAAAGAAATGAGGTAGGCTGTAAAGTAAAAAAAGAAAAAAGAGAAGTGCTAAATTTCTATTCCACTGGCCCTTTTAAAGAAAATTAAGTTAAAAATAAAGCTTGTAGCTAGTTGAGAGTTGAGATATAAATGAATAACCGGGGGCATTTATGACAAAAAAATTTTATAAATAAAAAATGTGACCTAGTTGAGTAACCAAGGGACATTCATGAAAAAGTGTTTTCCTTCATATCAAAAGACTAGGTTATCATTGAAGAAAATTTTAAAAAATGATGTTACAATAAATTAAATCTACTGATCTTTTAAAAATAGCAAGAATTTTCATAAAAGGTTACTTAATGACAGTTGCCTTTTTATGAATAGGGTGTTAATATTTTATCATGTATATTCAAATCAAAGCATTTAAATATGAAAGGAATAAGTTAGTATGTTAGCATATTTTAAGTGATTAATGTTTGGGGTTAAGTTAATTCCATAAGGATTGATGTCATTATACAATTATTGCAAGTTGCATGATTGTGTGAATATGTATTTATGTGTTTTGTTTATTTATGTTTTTAGTTTTGCTTGAGGACAAGCAAAGATTTAAGTGTGGAGATGTTGATAGTTGTAGATTATAGTATGTTTTTCTAGATGTTTAAGTGTGCTTTTAAGTGTTTTCCTAGAGGATTTTTATGTGTATAGACTTAGAATTTTGTTATTGTTAGTGTTTGTATATTTTCTAAGTGTTTTTTTGGTTTAAAGCATGAATTTGATCTTAATTTTATGCTTCAAGAGGTGTTTGATGTGTTCGTGTGTTTGGAAATAGGAAATTGAAGAGTAGAGAAGATGTTGGATGCATTGCATGGTCATGCTTGGTGAAGCTTAATAACATTGGAGCCAACCAAGCTAGGCACGATCGTACATAAGATTTTAAAAAAATAGGTCTATTTTTAGAACCAAAAAAAGCAAGGACCCTAGACACAACCTTAGAACCCACCCTCAAGCACTATAAAAGAAAATGAAAAACAACAAAATGAGGCAGCAACCACTACATAAAGCAGATCAAAGAGAAGAGATCAAGGAAAGCTTTAGAGAATTTCTAGCATTCTAGATCAAAACTTCAATAAGTTTTTAATCTTTTTCCCTATATTTCATTCATAATCTTAAATGTGCATTTGGATTTCTGTGATGAGTAACATGGTTATGGGTTTCTAAATCCATAATTAGGTTTTATTTTGTGAACCATATTTCTTTCTGAATTCAATAAATTAATGAATGTTTGTGATAATTGTTGTGCATATACTTGGTGATAAATCGAGAGAGTGAATCAAGTCATTAATATTAAGGTGTGCAATAAGAGTTGGTAACTTAATAGACCTACAATTATCAATTAAAGAGAGATCTTAATTGTGAAATTAATTATCCAATAAATTGCTTCAGATCTAATTTAATAAGTTAGGTGTAGTTTTGTTAATCGAGAGATTAAAACTTTATAAATATCAAATTAAATTAGGATTATGTGATTAGATCATGAGAGAGAGTAACAAAACCTTAGGAAATCTAGGATCAAACATAAATTGAATCAAGAAGATAAAGGGAAACAAAATAATGATATAATAGTTCCTAAGTCTTCTAACTTGATCAATCTTAATTTCATTGCCAGCTTAATTGTTTTATTGCCTACTTGTTTCATTTTATTAGTTGTTTCAATTTCAGTTATTTATTTTAATTCAATTTAATTTTTGGTACCTTAGATAAACTTTTTTCAAGTTGTTTAGGTGTCTAGTATTCCTCATAGGAATGATACCTTTTGTACTACAAGTTGCAATCCGTTTACTTGTAGTATTGAAAGTTTTCATTATAAAACTTTTTAACGAAGGGGTCAACAAAAGTGTACTATAAGTGCCTTTTTCATCTTAATGCCTCTGATCTAAAGATTTGATCTCACTATACATAATAAAATCAATTTTTAGAATCATCCAACTATGTGTGATATTCTCACAATAAAGGCAAATAGAGGATAATATAATGATAATAAATTTTTATAAGCTCAAAACATCATAATTTAGGCTCATATGTAAAAATTCTAATTGCTTTCATCTAAATCGATAATAAAATCATTCATTCATAGTGGGGTAATTAAAAAATCCATCTAATTATGCTTTCATGATTTGATATTCTGGCTTGCAATGATTCATAAAATGTAAAAATGCTTCAAAATAAGAATTAACAAATTAGAGATATTTGTAAAGAAGAAACAATAAATGAGAAAATAAAATATGCTTGAATCATAATCAGATCCATATTAAAATCGCAACACCCCTTCCCCACACTTAAAGATGTACATTTTCGCTAATATACACAATAAAACATAGAAAAGAATAAAAAATAAATCAACACGAATTAAAGGTAGAGTGAATTGGTACTTCCTCGATTTATAATCTAGAAGTTTGCATTTGTGGCATGAATTTCATACATTATCATCGGTGCAAACAAAAAATGAAACAAAAAAAACATTAAACATTATAAAGAAATAACGAAGGATGAGGATTTAGTACCATTACAAGAGCTATTTCTAGATGAGCAATTACTAACGCTTCAAGGTAAAGTTCCATAGTATGTTGATATTGTAAACTGAATCATGAAATACCTAATGATTTGAGTAAAGCTAGATGGAATAAAATAAGGAGTGATTCGAAATATTATATTAGGATAACCCTCAATTATGGAAGTGTTGTTCTGACCAAGTAATTAGGAGATGTGTGCCTGAGTATGAATGTGAATATATTTTAAAATTTTGCCATTCGTATGCTTGTGGTGGTCACTTTAGGCCTAAAAGAACTATTAGGAAAATATTTGAATGTAGTTTTTATTGGCCAGATATATTTTGAGATTCCTATATCTTCTGTAAGGCATGTGAACAATGCCAAAAACAAGGTAGTTTATTCCATAGAGATCAAATGCCTTTATCTCCAATCCTCGCATGTGAAATTTTTTATATATGGGGCATTAACTTTATGGGACCATTTCCTTCTTCTATTGGTTTGTTTACATTTTATTGGTTGTGGACTATATTTCTAAATGGGTGAAAGCCAAAGCCACCAAGACTAATGATTCTAAAGTTGTTGCAAAATTTGTCAAGTTTAACATTTATGCTACGTATGGAATACCGTAAGCATTGATTAGCGATAGGGGTATTCATTTTTGCAATTGATTGGTAAGAAATCTTTTGAAGAAGTACTATGTCACTCACAAGGTGTCTATAGCCTAACATCCATAGAAAATGGGCAAGAAGAAGTGTCAAATAGAGAAATCAAGTCAATCATTGAGAAAATGGTGAGCCCAAATCATAAATATTGGAGCCAACGAATTGATGATGTTATTTAGGCATATAGAACCATATACAAGACACCAATTGGCATGTGTTCATACCGATTAATTTATGGAAATCAATGTCATCTTTCAATAGAAATTAAGCACAAAGCTTTTTAGGCAATCAAGCAATGTAATATGAAGATGGATGAAGTGGGTGAACAAAGGAAATTGTAACTACAAGAATTGGAAGAGCTTCAGATTAAATCTTACGAGAATGCAGAAATTTACAAGATGATTGCTAGAAAAAATTTCGTCATTGAACAAAAAGTTTTTCTTTATCATTCATGACTTAAGCTTTTCCTAGGTAAATTATGTTCCTATTGGATTGGACCTTTTATAGTTACTAATGTGTTTTCACATGGTGCAGTTGAAATTAAAAGCCTACAGACGAATAAGCAGTTCAATGGTTATCGATTAAAACCCTTTTATGAAGGATTCCAAGTGGAAAATGTGAAAGTGATTATGAAGATTAACCGACATTTGCATCGAGTCAACAATATAAAACAAAGTCACTGCTTGGGATGCAACCCAAGGGAAGTTCATTTCTTTTCAATTACATTCTTGAATTTGTTATTTAGGTTAAATGCTCCATTTTAATGCTAAATTGGGGACAATGTAAGTGTTAAGTGTGGGGGTAGGGAACTTTATTTTCATACACATTTTTAAGCTTGTTTTTTCTTATGTGTGTTTCTTAGGTGTTTTCAAAATCAAATAAACAAATGAACATTTTCTCTTTTTCTATTGCTTTTCAGACTATATAGTTATAATTAGAGAGTGAATTGACTAGAAAAATTCATGGAAACTTGAACATGTACTTTTACTCTTGTGATTGGTCAATATGCATTATCTTTAGAAGAGTAGTGACTAGTGGTTGACGCAAGTCAGTGAGATTTTGAGCCTTTATAGACTGACACGTCCATATCAATCTTATTGTGTTTTGATCATGTGTGACCTTCATGACATGTACATCCTAACTTTGCTTTGATTTTCTATTCAAGACCACATTTTTATCACTTGCATTAACATGAAAATGATATAGGCATTCTTTGCTTCATAAGCTACATTAGCCAAATAACCCACTTATCGATATGAATTTGTTTCCTTTTTATAAGCCCCCTTGAGCTTTAGTTGCCTTTTCTTTTTGTTCTAACCACTTTACATGCCTTAAACCTAACTAACTATCCTACCCAAGCTTTAAAGCTAGTGGAGAAATTGTTGATTCCTAATGTTTGTGAATGTACAAAAGTGTAAGTGTAGGGGTGTGCACATGCTTATCAATGAGTTACAATGTTGATATAGCTTCTTTCAATTTTTGTTGAAAAAAAAGAAAAAGAAAGAAAAAGAGAAAAGAAAAAGAAAAAGCAAAAGAAAAAAGTATCTAAATAAAAGTATCAATGAGGAAATGCAATCGTTTTGCAAAGTAATTCATAATTAGTTTCTCATTCTAGAGTTGTATGGAATGGGTTAGCATATGAGGTAGATGTTATTTCGAAGGATCACCATTTATGGTTATAATGTATTGTTTGTTATCAATAGTATGAATGATTCCTTCTACTTGGTTTGCTTCACGTGGTTTGTGGTGTGAGAGCTTAAACTTGAGCTATGAAACACAATTTTACATTCATAATTTTAAGTGAATATTGGTTTTTGTACTTCATGTTATATAAATGTTTTTCTTGCTTCACTAGATTTAATGACTTTTAAGCTACATTATCCCAATACATCTTACCTGAACCTTTGCCCATATTATAACCTTAAAAAGTCCTTTGATTTATGATTATATATATGAATCCTAATGGTGGAGAAATGAAATGATATGCAAAGTTATGGAATGTTTGGATCATGAATGTTGTTTGAGTATACCTATGGATCAATGTTATTTAAACACACTTATCCAAGTCTACCACTAGATTGCTTAGTTTCTAAAGGTGATGATCTTTGATTGATCATAACTAGAGGAATTTAATGTTTAGTTATTGCTACAATTTTGAAAGTTTTTCTCTTTACTTATAGCTATCTATTTTTAGGAAATATGGAAATTGTGAAAGTGTTTAGTTTGTGACTTTGATTTTGTTGTTTTGCCCGAGGACGGCCAAAAGCAAAGTGTGGGGGAGTTTGGTGTATGCTTAATTATTCATACATTCACTTCTTAACACTTAGTGATTATCGTTATCAAATGCTTAAGATACTCATTTTAGTTCATATTTGGTATTAGGTACAAGTTTGAAGCATAAGAACTAAAATGGGGTAAAAGCACATTCCTTGAGACAACATTTTGATTTTCAAACTTAATAACCCTTATGGAACAAGAAAGAGATGAATTAGGGTGAGGATTGGACAAGAAATTACAATAAGAACAATAATTCAACAAAACATGGGAAACAAACGGCCATGTAAACATTCAAAGTCGAGGAGCGCATCTAAGCATATTATCGTTGTGTATCATTACTTTTACCCTCTTTAAGAATTGTTTAAGTTATTTTGTGCTTATTGAATTGGGTATTGAGTAAGAACCATCTGAATGCTCTATTGGATTGTTTTTATGTAAACCTATTGCTAGAATCTTAAATGTTATACGTAATCATTATGTTTGGATTCATTTGTGGCAATTAATGATATTGAATTATTAGAGATAACATAACATAGGCTAAATAATCTGAACTTATGTGATTATTGCTTATATTGATCTGTTTTTCTATTGTGACTAATCTTGTTGGACTTCGCAAGCCTTGATCTTTTGATTGTGGTTACAAATTCTAGTGTTTCTAATCCAAATTTGAATGAATTAAGTGAAAATGGTCATGAATTTTGCATGATAGAAAAGGTAGTGACTAAGGTTAGTCACCGTCATGACACCGTGACAAGAGCCCTCATAGCGCATATTTTTCTTTAAATGGTTTAATATTACGTGTCGCAGCTTTTGATCGCGTAAAATCCTAAACCTAGTCTGGGACTACAAATAGACAGAGTAAGAGAGGATGGAGGTGGAGATATATAGGGAGAAAAAGATGAAGAAAAGAGACAACGAAGAAGGTTAGAGGCAGAGAACAGAGGGGAAAGAAATAGTTGGGTGAAGAAGAAAAACAACGAAGAGATGAAGTTACTGTGATCATCTTCTGGGCAAAAGTGAAAAGCAGTAGAAGGTCAGAGCCAACGCCAGAGAGTGAGCAAATCGACAGGAGACCCACCGTCGACTCCCTCACCTAAGTAAACCATTTGTTTGCTCATCCCATCTTATACTTGCTGCATTATTTAGTCTGTTACTCTTTTAGTTACTCTATTAGTCATTCAATGGCTCATTTCAGTTTATTCACTATTTTATTACTTTAATACTTCTCTGTTACTATTAACCATAGGATTGAAGTATTTGAAGATGATTAACTGTGTTTATTCCATGAAGGGCTGATTACTTATTCTTGAGAATTAATGTAGCTAATTTAGTTGATTATGCATGATGAAGGGATTGTTTTATTGTCTTATTATTTGCTATAGTTTATGAGCTTATTGGATGTAATAGTATGGCTAAACTTTGCATCATTTTAGTATTAAACGAAGGATCGAGAGAAGAAGTTTAATATAGAATGAGAAACTATAGACGCTTAAGTTATGAATTAGAAATATATTAACTTAAGTGGGTAATTATTAGTTAGGTTTAACAATTAATTTGGATGATAAACTTGTCGAATACGAAAGTTAAATTAGTTTGTTATTTGAATTGATTTTAAAATCCAACTGTTAATTTGGTAAGACAATTATCCAATTATTTCACTTTAGTCATGCATAGGAGATTAAATTAGTGAAATTAATTCTTAAGAGTTTTTCACACCGATTGATCAAATTGTTTTTGCTTCCAGTTAAATTAGTTTACCTTTTTAGTCTAATTACTTTATTTTCTTTAAACCCTTTTACTCAACAAGTCGGGTTAAAGTGTTTAAGATTGCATTTGTTTTAATTTTCATTCAAAGTTAATTTGAGTGGACTAATTTCACCTACGTAGGAGACGATCCTGAGTAATCAACTATAACTACCTCATGTACTTGCGAGTAGGATAGCCTAAGTATTTTTAGAACTTATTTTGGCACAATAAATTTTTGGCACCGTTGTTGGGGAGGTGTTTAGCATTTAGACTTAAAATAATTTTGATCATTTTGTTTATTTTATTGAATTGTTTTAGCAGTTTTTGTTACTAATTTGGTGTTGTCTTTAATTTGTTTATATGAGGAAGGAGATCTTAGGAAGGTGAACTCACCCCATTTATTGATAATGTGCATCGAATAAGAGGACCTCAAAGAGACTTTGAAGACATTCTCGAGGAACCCAGCCTAACGATCAAGATATGGACGAAAAGAAGCCAGTAATGAAGGAGTACGCTAGACCTATAATTGGTGCTACCACTTCGTGTATACATTTAAGAGAGGCAGCCAGAAACTATGAATTGAAGAGCATCTACTATAATATGCTGCCATCTTTTTATAGGGTTCCCAATGAAGACCTTTTTAAACTTCATTCGGGAGTTCTATACCACTCTCTAGACATTTCCTTTGGATGGCTTGAATGAAGATCAACTCAGAGTGAGATGCTTCTCATACACATTGAAAGATAGGGCTAAGGCATGGTTGATGACCCTTTTATCCGTTTCATTAACCATATGGAAGGAGGTGTAAAACAAATTCGGGGAAAATTTTATTCCCATCAAAAGACTTTTGAGTTGCGGACGAAGATAGTTACGTTCACTCAGATGGAGGGAAAGTCATTTCATAAAACATGAAAACGCTTCAAACTCTTATTAATACAGTGTCCACACCATCATTTTCCACTTCACATACATAACCATGTCTTCTATGATGGATTAACACAACGGTGTCAGTACACAGTGGACAATGTAGCAGGAGGAGCTGTGGAAGAGAAGACTACTGAAGAGACATATGAAATATTTGAAATGTTGTGGGTTAATTCTCAACAAAAGAGTGTGAGGGGAGAAGAGCTAAAGTTTATGAAGTGAACTCAAACTAAGAAATGGCTATGCAAGTTATTGGTTAGAGAGAGAGACTCTCCCTTTTCTCTGGATTCAGTTTGCTCCACTCTCTCGTCTTCTCTCGAATCCCTTATCATTTCACTGTCTGCCCCTTCCTTCATTTTTTATCCTCTTCACTGTCTTCTTCTCCATCCTCCATCTTCATTCCAATTTTTCTCTCTCTCTTTGGAACCTCCGGGCTTCCTTCCTTTCTTTTAAATTTTTTCCCGCCTTTCCCTATCCACATCATGCCTGACCCACCTCCCCACAAAGTTGAAGACTTTCCACCTTTATCACCCAACCCATCCCAACCCTCTCTAACCCCTTTGTGTGTTGTACCTATGGCTGTCTAAAAAACGTGCAAAACAGGTAGTCGGGGACTCCATTGCCTCTACTCTGTCTTACACCCCACCTAGTGAAATCGTACTGCGATGGGCTAATAGATTATGGAAAAACAGAGGCCTTATAGATGTTCTACTTTCCGAAGACAACCTTGTCCTCTTCTCCTTCTCCTCCACTTCAGCAGCTAATAAAATACTTGAGGAGGGTCCATGGCACTTCGGGAGTTAACTAATATTTCTGCAAATCTGACAGCCAGGTCTTAGACTAGAAACCATTAAGATACAGAGTCTTTCTATATAGATTAATTTCCATAAAGTTCTGTTGGAGTATTGGACCACACAGGGCCTAAACCAATTGGCCAGCTTCATCGGTAAACCGTTATGTATGGACGAGAACACGGCTAAAAAGAAAAGAATTGGTTATGCCTGTATCTGTGTCAGTATAAAAGTATCGAAAGACCTTCCCAATAAAATACCAATCATGAGACTAGGAGATGGGAATCAGTTATAGGAGGATAGCATAGCTATCTCCTATCATTGGAGCCCCCTGCTAAGACTCATAACTCTATCTGGAGACCTACGGGTAAGGTATTCAAAACTGGAAGCTATCAAGAGTTGGTGAATCAAAAAGAAGAATACCATTCGGATGAACTCTAGATTCTTGGGACATTGTCTGATCTTGTAAGTAATGTCTAAAATGAGGTAAATTATCTTGCTGTAACTTATGTAGTCGAACGTTTGAATGAAAAGGATAGTCCTGCTCTAGCTTAAAAAATAAAGACATGTGGAAATACTGAAGATGAGGAAACTGATATGTCTATTAAGACATCCCCTTGCATTCCAGATAGCTTACCTGTTTCTATTAACTTCCCACTTAAGGATAATATTTGTACAAGCGATCCCTCTCAAGCTAGTTTGGCAAGGGCAGAAGATACTTATAATCCTTCCTCGGGTAATACTACAGATGAGAATAGTGGGAACTCCCCATCAATATCAAGAAGAAAATAGCAACAGGGCAAGGGTAAAAGCCTCAAAAACACCTCTTCTTAAAATGACTATTTTGGCGTGGAATGTCAGAGGAATAAATTGTCCTTCTAAGTTATTAGCTTTAAAAGATTTTGTCTGACAAGAAAAACCCCTATTGCTTAGTTTGCTTGAAACAAAAGTAAGGTTGGTAAGTCTGAATAAGCTGCATATTTTGGGTCCTTAATGGAGATTGTCATCAAATCACAGTCATCATGCCTATGGTCAGATAATAGTATGCTTCAATTTAGATGAGATTAAGGCTGAGCTACTTGAGGCTACTGAGCAGGCCATGCACCTTCGAATCTTACTATTGTAAGGTAATATTGATTTGAATGTCTCTTTTGTGTATGCTAGCAACTTTGAGTTTCAACGAAGAGATTTATGGAACAAGATAAGACAAATTAGTGGTAATATTAATAAACCATGGCTCTTATGTGGGGATTTCAACACCACACTCTACGCATTTGAGGATCAGGGCAACATTAGCTTAAGAAACTACTCAGATGATATGTTAGACTGTGTTGAGCAAGTTAAGTTAACTGATCTCAAATATTTTGGTCACTTATTCACATGGTCAAATAAATAAAAAGCAAGGTGGTTTATTCGAAAGAAACTAGACAGAGCCCTTGTAAATGATCTATGACTTTAGAATTTCCCTAACAGTTTGGCTAATTTTATGGATCCTTTGTTCTTAGACCATACCCCCAATCTTGTCTCAAACTTGTCTAAACCTATGGCTATCCACCATCCCTTTCAGTTCAATAACTACTTATCCAAAGAACCTAGTTTCAATGAGGCTTGCAAGAAAAGAACTATGTATAGTTGTAGAGGAATAAAGCAATTCAGATGTATCCAGAAGTTGAAAGTTATTAAACAGGAACTAAAGCTCCTGAAGTCTTCTCAAGGATCAAATGTTGAAATAATCAATAACACTATATTGGAGTTGACTAGGGTGCAGAATCTCTTATCTTCTAACCTAGAAAATCAAACTCTTATTGATAAGGAGAAGCTAGCTCTCACCAATTACCTTCAAGCAGTAAGTAAATACTCCTCCCTTTTGCAGCAGAGAATTAGGATTAATTGGCTACAAGAAGGGGACAACTGCTCTCAATTTTTCTTCCATTCGACATTATCTAGAAAGAACAGAAACAAGATTTATTCCATTACTTCCCATAATGGCAATGTTATCTATAATCCAAAGGATATTCAAGGAGAAGCTTTCAGATTCTTCAGCTCCTTACTTGGCACTAAGGTAAGAACTAATGTTACTCTTCGAGATTTTCAACATCTCAATATTAAACAAGTATCTCCTTCTAATTTGGATCTGTTAACTAACCCAATGGAGGATAGTGAAATTGAGAAATGTGTTTTTGGAATCAATGGTAAGAAAGCTCCTAGGCCAGATGGTTTTAATGGCTACTTCTATCAACAATCTTGGAATATTATTGGTGGATTTATCAAGAAAGCCATATACGAATTCTTTAGAAATGGGAAACTGCTAAAGGAGATTAACAGAACATTCTTGTGCCTGATTCTGAAAAGGGCTAATCCATCAACCTTTGCAGACTATTGTCTTATTTCTTGTACAAATTTCCTTTATAAAGTGATCTCTAAGATACTAGCAGCTAGACTGAAGAAAGTTTTGGCTCCTTTGATTAGTGATAACCAAACTGCCTTCTTGGCTGATAGATATATTGGGGACAACATTCTTATTGTACAAGAGCTTTTAAAAGGCTACTCTACTTCTAATAGCCCCCCGAATTGTACTATGAAGATTTATTTCCACAAGGCTTTTGATAGTATCAGCTGGCAACACCTCAAGAACCTGATGCCTTCTTTTGGAAAGGTTTTTCGATTGACAAACTGATAAATACAATCATTTATGACAACTTGTGTAGACATAAATCCACTGTTCCTTGGGCAGCCACGGTATGGAGCAGACATTTAATGCTAAGGATTTCTTTCATCTTCTGGTTAGCCATTCAGAATAAGCTTTCCACAGCAGACCGACTTCCATATATACAAATGAATAAATACTGTCCCATTTGTTCTCTGCAAATTGAATCATGTAACTACCTTTTCTTCGAATGCCCCTTCGATAAAACAATATGGGAATATGTCTCTGCCTTATGTTCTTGGACAGATCCAGGGTTGGATGTAGTTGATATTACTAATTGTCTCTCTTCACAAGTAGCTTCTAGAAGACCAGTTCACATCGTTGTATTGGGAGGGAGTTTGTATCTACTCGCTTTGGAGAGAACGAAACTTTCTACATTTCAAGAATAAGTCTTTGACAAAAAAAAGTCTGATCTCTTTGATAATGTCTGAAATTGGTGAGATTGTTTTGACAAAAAATCTCCATTTAACATGCAGCTCTAATGTTTTTTCTGCTTTACATATTTAAAAGATTATTGAAAGTTGATATTCTAGATTGTGGGCCTTTGGTAGGGGTAGCAGAAAATGCCATAGGTATGTTGTGCTAGCTATTCAAAGAGAGGTATTATGAATGAAAGCAGTAAGATGATCGTCACTGGAGCTCTAACAATTCTCTAATGTTCCATCTATTTTTATGATGTAGTAATTTCTTCCGTTGTATTGTTTGCCAAGGGTACTCCCTTGTTTTATGACATTGTAATTTTATTCTTCTTTCATTAATTAAATTTTCTATTTAAAAAAAAGAAATGGCTATGCAATCAGCTGAGCTAACAAAGCATGTGAAAATGCTAACCATGAGACTACCCCAAAATGTTCCAAATCAAGAGGTATGTGGTATATGTGGAACTAATGGTAATAAAGCTAATATTTGTTCCTATTCTTTTGAATCTTTTGCAAGTGAGGAAGAACAAGTGAATTCATTAAATTGTTTTCAACTGAGGGTGCAAAATGATCCATATTCAAACACCGACAACCCTAGTTGGAGAAACCACCCCAACTTTTTATGGAAGACTAACAATCCACCAATGCAGGCCCAACCATAATATGAAAATTTTTAGAGGCAAAATCAATTCCAAGGATAATCCTCAAATCAGAACCTACCAAGAAGGCCTTCTTTAGAGGAGAGTCTGAACGTGTTTATTTAACTAAACACTCAGAACCAAGAAATGAACAATAAGAGATTCGACTCCTTGGAAATGTCTGTAAAGAGGATTGAGACTCAAGTAGGGTAACTCGTTGCTCAAATGCAAAACAATCAAAAGGGAAGGTTAGCTAGTCAACTCGAATAAGCCTAAGTAGTTACTATTTTGAGAAGTGGTAAGGTGATTAATAATCATGTTGAGATTCTTTCTAATCTATCTGATGCAGGTAATCAAGAGGGGGAGAGCCTCATCAAGGAAAAAGACGAGCAGCATGAGGTAAGCAATGGGCACAACTCTTCAAGTTATGCTCGGAAAGGTGAAAAAATTAGGCATGCAACCAAAGACTATAGTGGACCAAGATTGCATAAAGCGACTAATCTTTATTAACCACCAATTCTATATCCAGGCCACCTTAAGGACTCAAAACAAGATGCATAGTTTTCTTATTTATATAACATATTTTATAAGGTTAATATTAATCTGCCTTTGTTGGAAGCGATCAGAAACATTCTAGGTTATGTGAAGTTCTTCAAGGAATTAAACACCAAAAAATGAAAGTTTGAGTTAAACGAGAAGGTGATAGTTTCATAAGTGGCAAGTGCAATTCTTCAGCAGCAGTTACCCCCCAAATTAAAAGATCCAGGAAGTTTTATTGTGGGACTATCAATGGGGAATGGTGACGAGGTTAAGGGTATGCTTGACCTTAGAGCAAGCATAAACCTTATGCCTTGCTATATTTTGTGAAATTAGATTTAGGACAGTTGAAACCTACAAACATGTGTTTGCAATCAGATGATAAGTCAATTCATTACCCAAAAGGAATAATAAAAAATGTGTTGGTAAAGGTAGGAGAATTGATTGTTCCTATAGACGTTGTTGTCTTAGACATGGGGGAAGTAAAATAGCAAGAAAAGGGGCACATCATACTCATAGGGAGGCCTTTTATGGCCACTACCAATACCTTGATTAATGTGAAGAATGGAAAACTGACTATGACTATTTTGGGAGAATCAGTAGCATTTTTAATCTTTAATGTTGAACCTATCCCTACTACTACTGTTTATGAAGAATGTTCTCTTATTGATCAAATTAATACTGCAGATTTCGATTTTGCCTTGCAAGAATAAGAAAAGGACTTGGACTTGGTTAAAGAGATCGATGAGTATTGCCAATTACTAGACTATGTAACTGAGGGACAGTTTGACAAATTCTTAAAGATAGATCCCAATGAAGAGAAGAAGATAGTGGAATCACTCACTTTGAGTGATCCACCTTAAGCATAACTATTGAGGTGTCCAGCTACAAGACTTTAAAGAAGAACTGAATGGGAGGCAACCCACACAATTTTTGTTTTGTTTTTCAATTACTTGTTTGTTATTCCTTTTTAGTGAATCTCAACTTAGTTTGTTTGCTTCGTATGTGCAGATCGAATTTTTAGTCTCTTCTATTTGTTCCCCTCACAGATGTTCTCCACTCTTCTATATAGTACACCACGTCAACGCAACTACCACCCACACCTTCGTATCGTATTTCTATCCTTCTCCTTTTTGTTATTGTGATTGCTAGTTAGTTTAATTTCTTTTATTTTTAATGTTTGTCCTTGTTTACATTATTGTGATTGCTAGTTAGTTTAATTTCTTTTATTTTTAATGTTTGTCCTTGTTTACATTATTTTGTGTCTTAAATCCATCTTTTATTTTCTTATCACATTAGGAATAACGTGATATTTAAGTGTAAGGGGAGTATTAGTTAAAAAATAAAATTAAAAATTTTAATTATTATTTATGTGTTGTGTGTTTATTTTTTCCCCATTTGATAGTTAGAGATGCATGGTCATAAAATAAACTCGATAGGGATTAGAAATGCATAATATGAGTGAATGGGTATACTTGCACGTTTAAACTGATTAACTTGGATTTCGATTAAAAGGACATTAATCTTTTGTGATAAATGAATGTCACTTTTCTTTAGTAAGAATTTAAGCTCTTTTGAAATATTAAACACCAAATTCAAGTATTCTTTGTTGAGAGTGTTCTTTCATGATTAAGGAACTCTAAAACTTGCTTGCAAATACTAGTTAAGATATCTTATGCAAACATTGGAATGATGAAAGCAATTAGGATTTACCCATTTTGCTTAAAAAGCCACCACAATGTTACCCTTAGTCAGCCTCCTTTGTACTTAATATGAAACCTTTTCTTTTTTTAAACTCAAAATATAAGCCTTGACCTTAATTATTTATCCTCTTTTTTATAACTACCATAACGTAAGTTGAGCATTTGAATGGGCATGAATGGGTTTATGGAATAATTGTTTGAATAAGTGTGAGATAATCATAGGATAAAGTTAGCTATTGAGTTAAGAAAAGGTATGGTTATAGCAACTTTTATCTCTCCTCTACATTTTTCCTCTCTAAACTTGATCTTGTTCTAAATAAATAAAAAAAGTTAAAAAAGAAAAAAGAAAAAGAGAAAAAGAAATAGAAAAGAAAAGAAAAGGAAGGAAGAGAAAATAACAAAAAAAGAAAAGAAAGAGGAAAAACATAAAAAGGGGAGTATTAATATTGTTAAATTGAAATGAAAGAATTGAGCGTTTTGTGCTTGATTATTTATATTAATTAAAATGATCAATTTGTTCTGTGGTTTTAAATTGTGAATTTTCTTTTTCCTACCCTTAACCGTCCCCATTACAATCAAAATAAAGACCTTCGGATTGATATTTGTTTTTGATATGAGGGGTGGAGATTGGATTAGTAAGCAAGCCTATGGTAGATGCTTTATATGAAATGAATTATGAGTGAATATATTTTACCTTTGAATTATTGGGAGGCTGGAGAGTGGAGTGAGTGTCTATCACACTTGTTAATGGTCTTTGAGTTGAAGTACTTGTTAATTTTGGCTAAGTATGCGGAGAATAGTCTGTTCATAAAGTATTATGTGTTTCAAGTTCTCAGGTTGTGTTTATTGAAATGATCATTGATATCTTTAACTATTATTTGACAAAATCATTGTTTTTATTGTTTTTTCTTATATAGTCTAGTATTCTTTATTTTGCTTGAGGACAAGCATAGTTTAAGTGTGGGGGAATTATTGTAACTAATTTTTATGGACTTTGCAAGCTTTGGTCTTTTGATTGTGGTAACAAATTCTGGTGTTTCTAATCCAAATTTGAATGAATTGAGTGAAAATAGTCATGAATTTTGCATGAAAGAAAGGATCACTGTGATAATCTTGTCACGATGGTGACAAGAGCTCTCATGATGCATATTTTTCTTTAAATGGTTTAATATTACATGTTGCAGGTTTTGATCGCATAAAAACCTAAACCTAGACTAGGACTACAAATAGAAAGAGTAAGAGAGGCTGGAGGCGGACACACACAGGGAGAAAAAGACGAAGAGAAAAGATAACAAAGAAGGCTGGACGTAGAGAACAAAGGAAAAAGAAACAGTCACGTGAAGAAGAAGAGTAGCAGAGAGCTTAAGTTATTGTGAGAATCTTCTGGGCAAGAGTGCAAAGCAGAAAAAGGAGATAGCCAATGCCAGAGAGTGAGTAGATCGGCAGGAGACCCACTGTCACCTCCCTTACCTAAACAAACCATTTGTTGCTCATCCTATCTCATACCTACTGCATTATTTAGCCTGTTACTCTTTTAGTTACTCTGTTAGTTAATCAATGGCTCATTTCAGTTTATTCATTGTTTTATTACTTTAAGACTTCTCTTTTACTATTAACTATGGTATTGAAGTATCTGAAGATGATTAACCAATGTTACAAATATTGTACCGAATTAGGTACCGGATTAGCTTCTGGTATGGTACTGTACCAGTACTGGTCAATATCGGATACCGTTTCGGGTAATTTTTTAAATTTATCAAATAGTCCCTGAATTTTTTTAAATTACAAAATAGTCCATTATCATATTGTATAGTTATACTGTATATTTTTATCCCTATCTCCAAAAATCAAAATAATAAATAATAATCACAATTAATATGAAATAATAATAATTTTCAGATATTTTACATATAAATAATAACCACAATTTATATGAAAAAGACAATCATTATCAAAAAATATAAAATTAAGAACAATATAAAGTATTTAAAATATTACAATTACAATTTTCATTATATAATAAATAATAATTACATCAAAACATCCAATAAAAAGAATAATAAATATCCTTAACTCTCAA
>JANZXP010100430.1:0-20270 GCA_027576715.1 Erythroxylum flavicans
ATGAGCATGAGATGTGTTTTCCTAACTTCTCCGATTGACCTCACTTGGGCCCGTTTCTCAGGTCCGACCCGTTCTATGGAAACGGGATGTTACAGGGGTAATTAAGGTGAAGCATCAATACCTTTAGCTTGACAGTGGGGTAATTGGATTTGGGTTGACTGTAGGGTAGAAAGACTACCCCACAATTCTTTTGGGTCAAACTTTACCTTTAGCTTGAACATCAATACACTATACTCTCCCTGTAGCTTTACCAATCTCTTGACTATAGGGGTTTCTTCCTGAAATTTTGTTTAAGAGATGATGAATTGTTCATTTGTTATATTTTTAGACTGATATATATTATGGCCATCCCATTTAATGCCTTAAAATCTTATCTACTGTTTAATCAGCTAATTCCTCAATCTTTGATGCCTTCTTTAAACCAAAAAAACAAGATTTTAAGGAAAGTTTGCCTTTGTTATGTGCCCATTTGAGGAAAATAAATAACAAAGCATACTAGCAAACCATTGAGATCGAATTCTATTAGAACAGTTCAGAATTTGAGGGGAATCAAATGTAATGTATAGTTATATATGCAGATATGGAGGTAGATAACTGGAAAATCATTATACACCAGAAGTATAAATTGATCGATTACTGTACATAGGCTACTCTCTCGGGTTTGTATATTTTTTTTCTTTATTGTTCTATTTTACCATAGAGGGAAGATCCCACTTGCTCAATCTTGAAGTCACAGATGATATCAACTGCATCCAATAAGGGGCCAATCGTTTTCTGTATTTACCCAAGTCTTTGTCGGCTGATAGTATAACAGCTCAGAGCAGCAGGGGTTATGATACAATTATGAAAATGAGGACAAATTTCTTCATTAAACCAAAACAAGGCTTGCTAGTTGTTTACTTTATTATCTAATTTGTCATGTCAATAGCACTTTAGGTTTGAAGTTGCTTGTCCTCTGATTAATCATACATGATGCAAGCTGAAAGGTCAAGTACTCGCATCTTTTTTTATTCATTTATACTCTCTTTTTTTGTTCTTTCGTTCATGTTAAGATTAGGAAAAAATGGGTTAGTTGAGAAGCAGATAAGAAGGAGACAAACAGAAACGAAGTCCTAATCTCCTCCTAAACAAAACTCCTTTTCACAAAATTTAAAAAAAAAGGTCAAAAAACATTTCATGTCCTCATTGTTTAGACATGAAATCTCCAGTTTTTTTGACATCATTGATCTCAAAAAAGATAAGTCATCTCATGATCCATTGACTCCAATTTTGATCAAAAAAGATAAGTCATCTGAAAAAATATATTATTAGACTTTTTCAAAAATATTATTAGGCTTTCAAGTTTCAATACAAATTATAAGGATTATTGTATTGGCAAGTGTGAAACCATGAAGTAGTTAGGTGTTTAATTATTTCATGTACATTAAACTACCCCAGGCAATAAATAAAACAACTAGGACCCTGTCAAGATAGGCCTCCGTTGTTTCTTTGAAACAGTAATGCGTGAAAAATAAGATGGACGAGTTATGGTTACGGCATATGTGGTATATTTCACTGTGATGTAATATCCAATCCAACTACTTATCTCATAATGTCCCAACTAGAGGTTTTCCAACCAATTATATCTTAGATATTCCTATTCTTAAATATCGGACGGCCTATGATATATTAAACTGCAGTGGGTTTGGGTGGAATGACAGTAAGCAATGCGTGGAGGTTGAAAGCAAGCAAGTGCTGGACGAATGGATGAGGATACGTTTTTTGTACACACATCATGATAATAGTTATTATTTATCATGCTAACAACATGTTTCAATTTTTTCCAGAAACACCCTAATAAGTACTATACTCCTGGGAAGCCGTTTCCAATGTACCCTAGACTTGAGTTTGTCTTTGGGAAAGACAGAGCCACAGGAGCAACAGCTCAAGATGCGGGCGTTGCTACTGCTCAATTTGAGGCTGATGAAAATGAAGTTGATGCAGCAGTAGCTTCACCAGCTCATGTTTCCCCATTGACTGAACCAGGTCCAGCAGACACTCCCGCAGCAACTGCAACCGTCCAAGTAGCTGGTTCTGCCGCCTCTTCTTCCAACACAAACGCGAACCAACAAAGTAAAGGGACAAGGAAGATAGGGACAGTGAAGTGTTAGAAAGCCTTGCTGCCACACTTGTCCCTACAGCTGAATGCAGTGTTAGGAGTGCACAGATCATTGTAGATGCTATGGGAGGGGACATGAAATTCCAAAGCTAGGTGACGAGCTTGGGAGTTTGGGTTTCTCCACCGAAGACGTTGTTAGGACTATAATGATCTTCTCCAGGAATCCTTATGCTGGGAATCTTTTCCGGGGTTTAAAAGCAGGCCAAAAGTAGGCTTATGTACAGAGGCTCTTACGTGATGATGTCTGACTTTATGTTTGGTTCCTTAATTTGTCTGTTAATTTGAACTATTATATAGTCATGTATGATGGTAACCATGCATCTAACTTAACTTATTTGTGCTCCTGCCATGTGATGTTGACTGATGATTTGATATACTTTTGACTGTGTTTGTCCACATGTTTATCAATGATGAATGGTTGGTTTATTAAATATTTCATGTATTTAATTTCTGCACGTTTATGAATGATTAGGATATGATTCATTTACAGGTACATCACTATGGGCAGATACAACTTCTATGTGGTATTCGTTGGACGTCAAGTAGGAATTTTCACAAATTGGGATGAAGTGAAATTGGTAACTGAGGGCTTTCCTAATGCTAGATTCAAGGGGTTTCGGACCTTGGTTGAAGCAGAAAGTGCTTATGCCATGGATCAAAATAAGCGCAGTCGTCCAAACGAAGACATTGTTCCTATCGTTAATGAACCCTCATCAATCCCGCATTAATTTCCACTGCCAACAACTGAAGAACCAAATGAAGTTGCTACTTTAAAGCAAAAAATGGCTTTGAGTCAAGGATTTTTACTAATTGCCATTGGAGTCATTTTGGGATTTGTGATTAAGGACATTCTTAATAAATTTTAAGACTTCAATGTCATTAATGTTTATGAATACTTACATGTTAAATTAAATTATAATGTATTAGGATTTCTCGGTTGTCGGACTTATTTGAACCTATTATGTAATTAATAATATGAATGCTTCAATGTTTTATTAAATTATTTTGCCCGAAATAATGTTTATAATAATTGACATCATAATCATAACCATCATAATACTAACATCAAATATTTTATTTCAGTTACCCTATAATAATCATAATACTGCTAAATTTAATAATAATCGATTAATAATACTCATACTAATTATAATAATATTGTTCTGATGATGATGATGATGATGATGATGATGATGATAATAATAATAATAATAAGATAAATATTGCAGTAACACATTAACAATTATAATTATAATAATTATAATAATAACTATATTTGCTTATTATGATCATTAATCATAACAACAATTTCAATAATAAATCATAATAATAATTTTAATTATTGTTTATTACAAAAATGATAATAATAACATTATTAATTCTATTGGAGTTACAAATAAAATTCAAATACATATTGATACAATTATAGAATAACCAATGAATTATAATAACAACAATTATAATAATTAATATTAATTCTATCAATAATAATTGTTTTTACAAAAATTATAATAACAAAATAATTAATGTTATTAGAGTTACAAATACAGTTCATATAAATATTGATACAATTATGAAATAACCAATGCAAAACATCTTTCTAATATATTATACTGCAAGGGCATTTTTGTCATTACACACTGTTCTTTGTTCTGTCCACTGCAACCAAACACATTCCTGTCCTGAGGACGGGGACAATTTTCTCTGTTCTGTCCATCGCAACCAAACACCTCACTGTCTCCAATTTTTGTTCTGTTCCGTCTTCAGATTTCTGTCTCGTGCTGTCTCTGCATGTTGAAGACGCTAACCAAACAGACAGTTAGCCTCTGCAGGTTTGTACTTTTGTAGAAATCCATAGCCCTCTAATTTAGTAGTTTGTTGTACCTCCTTTCCCTTCTCTCAAGAATTCTTGGAGGCATTCTCTCAAGTCGAGATAAAGAGGACTCCCTACTGGCTGTTACTGACTCTAGGTCATTTATGTCAGCTGACCTTCCAATTTGATCACCTATAGCGGATGACTAATAATAGACAATAACTTCGATTACTATTAACATTTCTCTCAATAATTTACGTCTAACATTCCTATATATCCTTATGGATGCCAACCAGACTCTGATACCAACCAATGTAACACCCCACTACCATCAGACATTTGTGATCGTACATTCATCAGACATTCCAGGTTATGCCCGTTGGAAGCAGACTTTCATTAACTTATGGCATCATAATTTAAAACATAAATCTCATGATCTCCAAAATACAAATTTCCTCATTTCACTTCATAAAACATAAGATACAATGTAGCATTACATACAACATACATGTATATACAATATCGACAACCTATCAGAGTCTACAGCTTTGTTTACAAAACGTGCTACATATATGAGGAATTATACAAAACTTTAGTCTAAATCCTTCAGTCCAGCTGATCGACTTTTGAGCCATGTCTTCTATCTAAAGCAGTACTAGATCTCTTCTAAACTGTCTTAGAAGCTATGTCGTCTCTCTCAAACCTAAAAAGTCAATGTTGCAATTTTGGTGAGTTTTGCGAACTCAGTGAGTTAACCATCCTCAATGGTTCACCCATAACACATTAACACATACAAACACATAATTCACATCATTTCATTTTTCATGTAGCATCACAAAACACTTAGTACATGAGTTTTCCCATTTTTCATTTTACTCTATTTAACATTTCATTGCAATCATTCAAATCATAAAATTCATATGTATATGCAATATTCATGAGACTCACATTTGTTTATTACATAGTTGTGACCAAGTGCCTTTTTTCACTGTCTCGTATTTATTGTGGATATTGAGCTCATTAATATTGTCCCTTATCTGTTGGGGATACAGGGCTCATTTTACATAATGAGCTAGAGGCTCTTACCACATTATGAGCTTTAACCTCTTTTTTCACTGGCGACTCCGGTCACAACTGCCATTATGTTACCATAAGTTCATAAAATGAAATGCATTACATATATTCATTAATCAGTTGTGCTCAATCTTACATGTTCACATTCACTATCACAATCTCATTCACATTTGTCATAAGACCTTGGTCCAGCATTCAACATTTAAGTAGAGAATCATTTATTCAGTCGAATTCACATTCAATGAGCACTTTCAATAAATTATCCATGCATCAAATGCCTCGGACATTCAATGTCTGGAATCAGTACATACACATCATATAATAATTCAATGCATAGTTTAACAAAAAAAAATCTAACTAAGATCATGTTAGGTTACTCACAGTTTGCTCAGATAGATTATTGCCTTGAAGTCCTGGCAATGTCTGGATGCAATCGCTTTAATTGCTCATTTATAACATGCAAACATATACATTTACCATTACTACTATTCATATTCATATGAATAATCAATCATATGCACATGTATATACGTCATGTATATTGCATTTTCAATGACAATCCTGAGTATATTTCCTTAATACACATTTCAAAAATCAATTAAGAACACCTTCTAATCATTCTTTAATACTTAATACACTCCACTCCCTTTAATCACCTCTTTCAACATCAACTTGGTTCATTTAGATCTCATTTAAGCTTAAATATCTCATATGAATGCACTTTAGCATTGATTAGTTCATACTTCACTCAAAAGACAACTCTTTTTCTTTATAGGTCTGGCCACGATTGTGGTGTCCCTCTTACGATCGTGACAGAAACGTTTTTGAGCTGGTCACGATCGTGGTGCTCCTACCATGATCGTGATGGAAACTTTTTATAGCCAGGCCATGATCATGAGGTGAGGCCACGATCGTGATAGAAACTTTATTTTGTCAGGCCAAGATCATAGGGTAAAAGCCACGATCGTGCCCTGCATTTTTCTTCCTTCATCCATATGAATTTAACACATATACTTACTTCAATTCTACTCCAAATTTCCCATAATTCATACACATTAATGCAACTTCATTTTATGCTAATTACGCAACCCATTGATTGCATTAAACTCTCAAACTTTTACTCATTTGGTTTAACATTTCCAACTTAATCTCTTCATTCATAAAATCCTATCCTTTTTCAATAATATCTCATTCATAAGTATCGAACAATTCATTCTTCACAATTCTTCACTTCAAGTTGATAACCTCTTTATTTATACCTCAATTTTAGTTCAATTAAAACTACACACAATTCCAAAACCTATGATTATCACAATTAACAAAACCAGAACCTAATTATATACACTTTCAACATCAATTTTTTGCACCTTTTCTACTTCATTAACACCTCCATTTTAACTCTAACTATCACTTTAATTCATCCCAATTCAATACACCATAGTACTCCCTTTTATTAGCCCTAAACTCATAATTTGTCACTCATCAAAACACAAAGTAAGATATAACTCTATTAACCTCTTCATCCACACACACATCACCATATTTCAAACTTCCTTTTTCATAATCATTCATCTCTTAATTCATTATCATAATTGCTTTTTACCAAACAATTTATGAATAGCATTAACTCACTACAATTAAGAACGTAATCTCTTTATTAATACATCCACATTAAAACACATATAAAAACTCATGATCAATCATCTAGGGTATATAAATGTTAAAAGTTGACTAACAATTTTGTACATGATTTTTTTTGTATAATTCAATCTTTATGTCATACAATATTTCAATTAGACATAGAACATATAATTAATATATAGTTTATTTAAGTCCAATCATGTTACTTCTCCACCGTCAGTAATTGATTATGTTAATGACTTTTGAAAACTATTTTCAAAGTATTATTCCTCCTTGGTCAAGAATTCTTGAATAAATTCTAATTGAAAACAACGAAACATTCTTCTTAATCACTTTTAGGTGAAGAATCCTATATTAAACTCTCAACTGCCTTCATATAATTCATGCTATATTTAATGAATAATGATTGAGCTGCCTTTACCAAGGGTAGGAAATAATTAATATCAACATATAACAATCCTTATATGAGATTTGGAGATATCAAATTAAAAGATCACTTATACGATCAATATAATGAGAATTTTCATAGACATGCATGTATGTTCTAAATAAAATTTTTATATTAGATCAGTTCAACGAACTTGTTTTATAATAAGCACTCAATCATTTCTTTAAGTATCTCATTAATTTAATATATGAGATTGACTACTTCCTAGTCCTATCATTCCATATCTAATATAATTGCAATCAAATTTAATATCAGTAATAATAAAACAATTTCAATTAAGTCATAAAATTAAAAATAACTGTAATATCACTATCAAGAAATTGGAGTAAGAATGAAATTTTTTTGTCTAATCTTCATAAAATCATGATTCCTTTAAATTCTATAATATGACTAACATATAATTATAATAAGTATAAATGTAAATCGTACCTTATTATATATCTTGATCATTTTTCTTGTCATTTCTCTTGAATTAATTTAGGAAATTAGGTCATCACAACCATCATTACATATGTGTCCAAACTTTAATTGTGTTCACAAAACAAGTTGAGAGAAATCTAGTGTAAAAAGGGTAGGAAAAAAGTGCTACCTCTTTTAAAGCTTATACTTATTTATAATAAGGTCTACACCTTTTAGTAATTTAACTCAACTAAAATTATAATTTCAATTAAAATTTAATTAGAATTGTAATTAGTTTTAATTAAATACCAATTAGGTCTAAATAAGAATTAATATCTCATATTGATCATTATTAAATATATCGTATTTAATCCTAAAGTTTTTCAAACTTTATAATCAAGTCCAAAGTGATTAAATTGCTTTTTCTCTCGTTAATTATTCTTTGTATATGACTAATTAGCCCTAACTTTAGTAGCAATATATATGAATTATAACCTTAAATTATATTCATGATTAAATAAATTAAACTCCTTTAGTTTATCTTTGATTTTCTAATTAAATAACTTATATATAAAAATCAAAATTGGTATCTAGCAATGCAATATGAGCATCAAAAGATTAGGAATGTCAAAATAGTTTTGACTAACCTATTTGTGTATGATTTTTTGTAAAATTTAATTCTTACATCATATAAATTTTTATTAAAAATAAAGCATAAAATTAATGTTTATTTTATTAGAGTCTATTCATGTTAGCAATTGATTCTATTAATGAGATTTGAAAACTATTTTGAAAGTGTCATTTCACCTTAATCAAGGATTTTTGGAATCAATATTAATTGAGAACAAAAACATTCTTCCTAATCAATTTAGAGTGATAAATCCTATATTGATGTCCTAACTACCTCTATATAGTTCATATTATGTCCAATGACTAATGATTAATCTACCTTTGACAAGGTAAGGACATAAGTAGTATAAAAAAAATGATGAGATAGTTTTGAGATTTCAAGTTAAAAGGTCACTTATGCAATCATCACAATGAGAATTTCCATAGACATATAAGCAATGTTCCAAATGAAATTCTCATGTTAGGTTATTTTAGTGAACTTTTTTTAATAAGTACCTACTCATTTATTTAAGTATCTCCATATTTGAGTATATAAGATTGATTACTTCCTTTATAAAAAAGAAACATAACATGCATTAGTCTTTTTATGCTCTATTAATATCTGGTCTCAATAGAATAATAACTAGGAATAATTTAGGGGTAATATATTAATGCAATACGAATATCAGAATTATGATTTTATCATAATTTTGTTTGCAATGTCTTATAAACTTTATCTTTTACATCAATTAATTAAATGGGTATGTATAATAAAAAAAGGTCTTTAAATAACTATGTTATAAGACTATAATCAACTGATTGACTATATTGTATAAATAATTCTTTAGTATCATGTCAAATATAAGTTTAGCATACATATTTACAGAAATGTTCTACAGTAACAGTTTTCCCTATAAAATGATTACCACTCTCTAAATAGGACTTTATCTTAAACCACTCTCACAAATCCAATAAGTAGAGATTAAACCTATAATTCTCACTTTATCTACCTTTATATTCCTTGATTCCATCAAATTAAAGAGCTCTAAGCCTTATAACTAAACACAGCTTTCAGTATTACATAAATCATAGAATTCTAATATGGGAAAGCTCTACCAATCCTCCTTTGGAATGCATATTGATAAGCACAATTTGTAGAGAAACAAAGACTTCTTCTCCATTTTCTATTATAAACCCATAACCGCTCTTTTTGTACCAATATCTCCACCATTAATGTAACCTAGTATTAAGTTAACCAATGAAATACAAATCATATCATATCTTTAAATAATGATATAGCTTTCTTACAACGTTTATTCCTGGTAATCATTATATTTCATGAGACCAAATCCCTCTCATTCATTACATTAAATAACCTTATCCTTGTTTAATGATTAATTTATCCTAAAATTTCTATAAAATCAAATTAATGCATTATAAACCCCAATTATTTAACACAAGTTCATTTTATAACTACCCCTTATATATTGGTCGAAGGAATTTTGAAACAAAAATTTGTATAATTTTATGAATTCAATTGATATATTACATTTCCTTAAAAGTATAAACATCTTCATCTTCTAAATATAAAAATTAATAATTCATTTCATGTGGACATCTATGTTATTAAGGGATAATAGAGAAATGTTAAGCCATATATTAGAATTAATTTTTTATTGAAACATAAAAAAAAGGATCCCTTGTGTATAAATTAAATAGTATAGCCACTTTATTATCTTATAAACAAGAGAATGAAGATGCATCTTAAAAGAGTTGCAAAAGTGTTTAAATGTCCCTTTGAGACTTAATAGTCATATTTTGATGCTTTGTCAGCTTTATGATCAATTCATTAAACCATTTTCAATATATAAATAACATGATTTGATGTGACAAGTATGAAGCTAAATTTAAAGAAGTAAAACATAATAACAATAATGCTTCAATAAAATAATCAATCCTTGGTGTTATTGTTATAGTGACTTAAAGAAACTCAAGTAGATCATATAATATTGAGGTTTAATAAGATAATTCATAAATTTCTTAACTTATTAATGTATTAAACACTTAAAAATGAGGTTTGCAATCTAAGTTAAAGTAATATTGCAAAAGTAATGTGAAAAGTTAAGCTCACCCATATTTTGGATGCTTGTTTAGACAAAACAACTTCTTTAACTCTTTTTGATGTATTCCCTAACTAATTTGGATTATTTGTCATTTGTCTAGATGTTAGTAAAGTTGATATAATCATCAAATAAGAGGTTGTAATTTGGCTGCAAATTAGTGGAGTTACTTTGTACTTTTATCACAATAAAAGCATATGATTTATAATATGTTTTTAGTTGTTTATTTAGATACAAGTAAAGATGTATGCGATATAAAAATTGATCTAGATATGTGGCATACTCTCCTTGTGTATATATTCATGTTTATATAATGAAAAAGGAATGGTTTTAAGCAATATACAAATGTATTAATAGAAAATCCTTTTAACTCTTACTAATTCTTTTCCATGACTTCCCCTTTACCCATCTCAATAACTTTCTTTTTTTCCCCTAAGTTTATTCAAATTTCTATTACCTTTCTTGGTAAGGAATTTAAAAGGGATTTCTCTTACCTAACTCCTCCCTTCTTCCTTAAATATTATGGAGAGCTTAGGTAGTGTTCCTCCTCCTCTATCTTCATCAAATCGCTTTACAAATCTTCCTAAATTGTCTACCATATCCATACTAAGCTCACCAATTCAATCTCCTAGTTTAAACAGTGCACTACATTCTACTTCTGCTTTAAAAATTCTTGTAAATCTCCTTAAAATGCCTACTATATCCAAACTGAGCTCCCTAAATCAATCCCTTATACTTGCGTCACTCATAATACCACATAATTAGAACTAGCTCATCCCATCCCACACTTTTACTTCTCCCGAAGCTAAAGATCTTTATAAAGCTAAGGATTCCCTAAAGAGGAGGACCGAGTAAAAAGTGGTAGGGGACTTGTTGCCTATCTTAAAGTTATCATACGCCCTCAAACTTACTAAAGGATAATAGACTATTATTTATCCACCTTTGGAGGTGTTCTAAACAAAACAGTGGGATAGACATCCTCCTTGGTCAGATTTTGTGGGTCCCTTTGTTAGTGCTATGTTCTAATTTGTCCCTTTCAAATCATCGTAAAATCATTCCAAATTAATTCAATCTTCTATAAATTCATTCATTCTTCATTAGAGAGCTAAAATAAGGCCTATAAATAATATATAAATCAAATTAAGTACCAAATCATATAAAAATTATCATATTATAAACTAAATGCTCTCCAAATTATGATAACATGATGTAATTAAAACTTATCGTATGCTTTTTTAATAAGAGGATCCATTAATCCATTATGAAAGATTGGTCAAAAGGATCAGTGGAAAAATAATGTCTTATAAGTCGTCTTGGTCAATAAGGAGGACTTTTTAATTTTCATGTTCACTAAGGAAATCTTTTGCTTTAAAGATTCTTAAACTATGTCCTTAGAATATCAGAGGAAGCCCATTATCCTGCAATGGTAGAAGCCTAGAATGATCCTTAACAAGAGCAAGTTGAGGGTGATTCCAATTTGGATACATTTTCATAGCATACTACTCAAACATGAGAGCATATTAATATTGAGCTACTCATCTACTTCTCTAAGTAGAATCAATTATGCAAAGATATACATAGAAGTGAAAACATCTAAGGAACTACTTGATACTCTTAGACTAAACTGGTTGAATAAAGAAGGAAGACTCATGGAATCTTTCATTTTAGTTTATACAGAAACCTATTAAACCTAATGAAAAATCAATTGAAGCCAACACTGAAGCTTTTTACTATAGGGGATTTTAATGCAGATTTCTAGTGATGGAAATAAAGGAATAGTTTAAGATGAGGGTGCACCCTTCGTAAAAAGCAAAGGAAGTACTGGAAGTAGGGAGAAATAACAAAAAGGAGATTCCTAATTGTCTCATGCAAATAAACTCAGAAGATGCCATAAGCTTGAGAAGGAATAAAAAGGAAACAAGACAGGAATTCATGAAATATTTAGATACCTTAGAAGCCAAAAACTTGCTTACTTCCTTAAATGAGACCCAAACCATAAAAAAATATAGCCACACTCAAAAAGGAATTCTGAATAAATGGACAGAATGGTCAAGACTAGCAAATAGGACTACTTGGCTTATCACAAGAAGGAATCAAACCTAGATAAACAAATTAAATCAAGATTGTAAGTAGAATATAATAAACCATTAAGTAGGAAAGGAATAAGGGAGGAAAGCTAAGGATAGAGTTTACAATGGCCCATTCATAAATAATTATGTCCATTATTACTTAGAATGTGATGGGAATTAATTCTAAAAAAAGTAGTGAATGACCTTTTGATTGAAAGAAAACTTATTTTGGTAAGACTCTTGGAAAATAAAAGAAAGAAATCTCAAGCTAGCCTATGGGCATTGAGGAAATATTGGTCCATACTAATCAATTTGAGGAAATATTGGTCCATACTAATCAATCACTAGCATTATGAAAATGGGAGGATTATTACATTCACTTAAGCCAAGATAAGAGTATTATATGTCAAATCTATAGTTCAATACATGCATCTAGAGGTTGAGATACTTAACATCTTTATAACACTCATTATCCTATATATATATGATGCTAAATTTGCATTTTAGAGTGCTAAACTATGTATAGACTTATGCAAATTAAATGCTAGTATGAATAAACCTTGGTTATGGTTAGGGGATTTTATTAGCATCCTTTATTCATTTGAGACAAAGGGAGACAATAAAGGTCTCAATATTTTCAATAATGGATTTATGGGGTCTATAAGTAAAATTGGAGCCACAATCCTTAAGCTTAATGGAAATTTCCTAATATGGAGCAATAAATAATAAGGAACCTGGCTTATCATAAAGAAGTTGGGCAAGGAAACGGTGAACGTTTCCTAGTTTAATCATTTTTTAGTATGTAAAGTATATCTTGGTCACCATCTTACTTTGAACCATTCCTCAGTAACAGTTCATATGGAGTTGTCATCTAGTTTAAATCATTTTCCTTTTAGGTTATGTAATTACCTAGTTAATCTTGATTGTTATAAGACAACATTTTCTAAACGAATGAATGTGTACTACAAAGGGTTTAAAGCATATAAATGTGTGAAAAACTCAGATTAGTCATAGAAGAACTTAAGCACTAGAACGAATCCAACCAAAAGCTTATAATGACCTAAAGGATGAGTCACTCAAGCAATTAAAGAAGGAATCTCTTTCTAATTACTTGCTAGATCTAGAATGTCACTTATCTATGCTAAAGCAAAGATCTAAAACCTTATGGTTGAAATAAAGTGACAAAAATTTAAGTTACTTTCATAATACAATATTTATCAAAAAAGCAAAAATAGAGTCATCTTCTTACCTAGCCATAATGGTTCTACCATCTTTACTTAATTTGATCTCAAGGAAGCTATCTTAACTTACTTTAAAAGCACTATTGTTTTAGCGATAGAAGTGTAACTATGCTTGTAAGTTCTCAAGACATTTATTTCTTCATTAATCAAGGATGAATAAGCTAGATCCTTAACAACTCCATTAACTAAGGAAGATGTAAAGTTAACTCTGTAGAATTTGAAACCCTAAGAAAGAACCTAGAGTAGAAGGTTTAAATGCCAATTTATTCCTAAATTTATGGAACTTGGTAGGAAACTAGGTATTAAACACTATCTTTGAACTCCTTTCCAACTATTCCATACTAAGGGAAATAAATAGTGTTCAAATTTATTTTATTCTAGAGAAATCTAATCCTACTAGTGTACATAATTTAAGACCAATTTGATGTTGCAATGTAATTTACAAAATCTTAACCAAAATGCTTGCCTTTAAGTTGAAAAGCTCTCTTAAGAATATCATTAATCTATATCAAAGGGCATTTATATATGGTGGGAATATAAGGGACAATATCTTACTAATCCAAGAGTTGCTTAAGGAAAATCACCAGATCAAAACTGTCAAAAGTTATTAAATAAAAATAGATCTTCGTAAAACTTTTAAATTAGTAGCATAGTATTTTATCCTTAAAGTTAGAAAAGAATATGCATAATAACTACCATATTTAACATCATTGCTACCAGGAAAACCACACAATTATTTAAAGAAGGATAGGGGTTAAAGCAAAGGCATTCCTTATCCCCGTACCTGTTCACCGTTTATATAGAATTAAAAGTGCTCTCAAAATTTAATAACAAGAATATTATGGAGAGATCTAGCTTTAAATTTCACTATAAGTGCAAAAAGAACAAAATCTCAAATATTTTTTTGTAGATGACCTCATAATTTTGTGTGTAGTTGAAAAAGAGTTTATAAAGGTGCTAATGGATTCAATGAGGTAGTTCAGCTCTTTATTTAGTCTAAGAATTAACATAGAGAAATATTTATATATTAAGCAACAATCAAATCCAGGCTGAGCATCTGACCAATTTTTCTAGATTAAAACTTGGAGCTTCCTTATTTGAGTACCTTAGAATGCCAATCACAACCATTAGACACACAAATAGGGACTTTCAACCCTTATTTGATGTTTTCCAAATAAGAATAGAATGTTGGAATAATAGAAACTTATTATCTCTATGCTTAACATCTATATTTATTAAAGCTCTCATTTTTTTTTTCTTAAAGCATCATTAAGGCCATCAAAAGAGCCATTAAAAACATCTTTTAGACTGGGGACCCAAATAACCATAAATATTCTAAGGTAAAATGGAGTGAGGTATGTTTCTCTAAGGATGAAGGAGGATTGGAGATTAACTATATAAAAGTTGTCAACAGAATGCTCCTAACAAAGTTGTCAATAGAATGCTCCATTTCTAACTATATAACTCATATTGCTTGACATAGTTAAGAACTCTAAGGATATTAAGGGTTTGTGTTACTAAAAATTAAAAGAGAATATAAACCTTTCCTTTGAAATACATAAGAAAAATAAAGTTTTCAAGATCTACTACAATAGTGGCTTCAATAAGTTTCTGTATGACTTTTACTCCCAAGTTTAAGGGTGACAATTATACTATATGGTTTTCAGTATATTAGTTTATTTGAGAGCTTATAGCCTTTGGAAATTGGTGGAAATAAGAGCTAAACCCAATTCACTTTCATATAACCTAATAATCAATTAATTAAAGAACTATAATAAAGAGAAGGCGAAGGCCAAAGAGTTTTAAGGTATTAGAGACCAATCATGTTTCAGTTTTAAAGGTCATTTTTGCAAGAATCGTGACTTATGAGATTGGAAAACAAAATTGGTAAAGATAAAGGAAGAGTTTCAAAATTTTAAATCCTTAACCCTTTTAGGGATTTTGAGCTATTAAAGATGTAGGAATGTGAATATGTAAAAGCATTTTAGTGATAGACTTATGAAGATTGTAAATCAATTAAGGCTACTTAGAGAGGACTTGAAAAAAATAGTTATTGTTAAAGTTGTTATAAGTGTCCCTCATATACTTTAAGCCAAATACTCAACTTTGGAGAAGTACAAGGATATGTCATAGCTTATATTGATGGAACTTATGAATTCCCTTTAGACTCAAAAATAAAGAAGGATCTAGAGATAATAAGTTGGAGAAGGGGCATTCAAGGTTAATTTAAGTCTCAACCAAGCTAAAAATATTTAAGTACAAAGGAAGGAAAAAAGCGAGAAAGAAGAAAAACCAAGAGGAATAAGAAATACTTCATCATCATGAAAGTAAGGAGGGAAATTTTATATCTTAAAAACATTACAAAATGTAGGTTATGCAACCAACTTAGACATATTGAAAAGGTGCGTAAGTCTAATGAGAAGGAGCCAAAACAATAAGGAAATGTGGATGAAGTTAATAAACATGAAGAGAAAGAAAGATATTGTTTATAGTTTTTATAATGTCTAGTTATAATGACAAGGATGACTGGCTTATAGACTCAGGTTATACATGTCATATGACCTATGATTAGGAATGTCAATGGATCAGGCCCAGGACACCCCTGGCTATAGTGGCCCATGACCCGGTAGGTCGATCCGTGGCCAGGGTTATGGCTCGATGGGCCACAGGCTTGGCCCATCATTTATTTTTTAAGCTAAAACCTTCCAAAATGACATCATTTTAAAAATAACAGCCTGTGGCTTGGTCAACCTGGGCCAAAAGTAGGCTAGGCAGGCCAGGCTGATTTTGCCATCCCTGCCTATGATGATTCCATTTTTAAGGCCCTTGATAAGAGTTCTTCAACCAATGGTAAGGTTTGGTAATGAAACTTACATAAAGGTGAAAGGAAAGGGAATAACTTTTATCAATTTATATTTAGGCATCCAGTTGATTACTATTGCATTATTTATCCTAAGTTTCTATCAAAATATTTTTAGTGTAGGTCAATTATGTAATACACTTTTCTAAAGGTTTTTACATCATATTTGATCTAAATAGAGATGAATTTTTGAGAGTATGCACGAAGAATAGGTCTTCTAGGTTATATGTTCTAAAACTATAATGAAAAATATGAATAAAGTGGTCAATGAATCTGCTATGATTACTTTGGTTGACAAAAATTAATTAGGAATAAAAATAATGATGATGATAATGCTTAAAATATGAAATAAAAGGATATTAAAAGCAAAATTTTGGGAGATGTTAAAGTTGTCAAACCAATACAGATAAAGCTAATTATAAATTTTAAGGCTTGGAAAAATTCAAGTGTTTCTCCATTTCACAAGTTAAAGAAAGATTTTAATCTTGATTCTAAATTGATAAATAAGCTCTAGTTAGAAAGATAACTCTTTTCGTTAATAGTCATGATGAATGTAATAAAAAAATCTTAAAGCAATTATATTATATCAAAGATGTCCAAAGAATTTGAATTGAAGGAAAAACATGAGGAGTTTGAAAATGCTAGTCAAAGCTCCTACGCAAACAGGGTGGTCTGACCATAAAAAAGAAAATTTAAACACTAAATTGAATTATGAAATAAAGTTTCATCATTACTCATTAAGAAGTAAGTTACAGTTATGGTGAACAAAAGTCCTTTTAAGGATTTGCAAGAATAATTTAGTGTTTTAAGGAATAACATCAAGGAGGAGTCTCAGTGATATAAGCATGATTAGCCTAAACTGGGGGATCCATTGTATGTAGAATTGGGTTAATTACAAGAGCTAAAGTCAGTGAAGATTTAAAGGAAAAAAGTATTCATTTTTGGTTAATCATAGACTTATCTATGGACACGTCCTATCCCGTGCCCCTCATTAGAAGCAAGAGTTGAAGTTTTAAAAAAAATGATCTTCAACATAAGTATGGGCCAAAATTGTCTATCATATATTCATATTTTATATCCACAAGCATGCTCTAGGTCATACCCCACAATCACTAGACATAGATATGTATATAAACCATGGCTTAGTGGTGTTAAAGTTTCCATAACCAATATGATTGAGCCTATAACTATGGCTTAGACTGGCTATTAGAAACGTTAGTTTTATTTTAAGTTTAAAAAATCTTAACTTTTTGTTATTTAGTATTTAAATGCATGCTTCTTTTTAGTTACAACAAGTTTTAAGATATTTATTTATTGAATGTTTTAAAAAAATTTTCCTTGATTGTTCATAGAATTTCAAACTTATTAAGGAAATATTTCTTTATAGCATGCTAATACTTTATGAATTAGATTCTTTATTCTTTATAATCAACCAGTAAATTCTTTTATACATATACTTTAGCTTGCTTGGGTTTGATTCAAACTTATTCGTGGGTTCCCTTAAGTATATTCATAAGCGGTTTACATCAATTTTTATAAGTGCTTGGCCCTAAATCATGTGTGGTTATCCTTTTCATCTTTACTTTGGTATCACTATTCTTTCATCTTTATTTTCGCATCACTCAAATTCTATTCTATTCCTTTTTTAATAATAAATTGTGTTCTTTGTAATTCCTTTGCTTTTTATGTCATTTATATCTTCTTGTTTTGAAAAAACAATTATTTGCATTCTTTTGTTTATCAAGATTGTGTGGTTGTGAAAAGAAAAGAAAAGAAATAAAAGAGAGTCATTTCCATATGCCAAAAATTTCTTACTAATCTTTTTTGTTTTATTCAATTTTCATATTGCTCACTTGACCCATGATTTATGGTCTCTGTTTTACTAATATTTTTGATTTTTTGGACTTTATATGATCAAATTCTTGTTTGATTTTGTTTAGTTATTTAAAGAAAATTTTCTCCATGCACTCCCTCATATGTATGCTCACAAAATTAACAAACCACTATTATGAATATGATGTTTGGAAAGAATAAAGATTGATTGGAATTGCAAGATACTATTACAACCAATTTGTAAAGGAGATAATCACTACAAGTTCCTAATGCATGTTAGCCATAAAGGTGAGTTTTCTAAGATGGTTTTAATGATGATGATTTAGCATTTGAGGCTAATTCAGATAAATTTAGACCGTAGAGATGATTTAGGCTTGATTTAAAGAAAAAGAGGGAGCTTATATTTGGAGAAGGGGTGGAAAGAAATCTTAGTAGCATTAAGATGACCATAACTTCCTTTGCCGGTAAGAATGATCCTGAAATTTATTTAAAGTGAGCGACAAAGATAAAATTGATCTTTGACTACCATAATTACTTTAAGGAGAAGAAGATAAAGGTAGAAATAGTATAGTTTACCAATTATGTCATAATTTGGTAGGATCATATGGTTACTAATAAGAGAAGAAATTATGAATGACCTATATAGACTTGGAATATATTGAAGCTTTTAAGAGGAAGAGATTTATGCTAAGCCATTATTACATGGATTTGTATCACCTAAGGATCAAAGGTGCGGAAAACTATTATAAGTAGTTGGAAATGGTTATGATGCAAGCCAATATATAGGAGGATCAAAAGGTAATTATATTCATGTTCTTAAATTTGTTAAATATAGATGTATTAAATGTAATAGAGCTATAGCATTATATAGAGTTAGAAGGGATGGTGTATACGACTATAAAGGCAGAGAGATTGCTAAAGCATAAATGAATATCAAATTGACAATGGTATTAGTCATTCTTGTAGGCTCGATTGGAAAAGGATGATATTGGTTCTTCTGAAGTAAAAACTAAGCCACCTAAAGTGAAGGATATCTAAAATTAGAGCATATGCAAAATTGATTCTTGACTCTTTTAAAATAAACATATTAAATATTTTTATTATTTAGGAATAAGGCATATTGCATTTAAATACCTAAATAAAAGGGTTATAATCATAAGGATGATGGAGAAGTGGAGAGTGTGAGTGACTCAGAAGAAAAAGAAGTTATATTACTACTTAAAAGTCTAGTGAAGATAGTCTTGAGTATGTTATTAAGAGTGATATACTTACTACTAGAAGGATATTAAGTCTTCCAATCAAAGAGGATGAGCTAAAGCCATAAAGGGAAAATATATTCTATACTAAATGTCATATTCACAAGAATATGATTACTAATAGAGGAATTACACTAATATATCCAACGTAAGGCCCTAAATTGTACCCTAGTTGAAATGTTACATATGTATAAAGTACATGTACTAGAAATTGCGATATGATGGTAAATTGCATATGTCTTGAATTTTGGTTGATGGATCATACTTAGTGAATTGGAATTAATTAACATCATTAGAGGATTGAGGTATTAAAATGTACATTTGGACTAGGAAAATTGTTAAGTGGCAAGATAAGTTAGTAAATGAAAATTAGAATGACTAAGCCAATAAGTTATTAACATTTGGTATAGCTAATGCATTGACATTTGGCACCATTGGTTGAGTGACAAGTGGACCAATCTTGGAGTGACATGAGGACTAATCATTTAATGACATATGGCAGCATTCATTAAGTAACAAATGGCATAATAGAAGCCTATGAGTTATTGACATTTGGCATATTTAATGCATTGACATTTGGCACCATTGGTTGAGTGACAAGTTGTAACATCCCGTTTCCAGAGAACGGGTCGGACCAGAGAAACGGGTCCAAGTGTGGTCAATGAATACATCTCATGCTCATGCATGTGTGAATAGTGATATGTGCATATAAGAATTTATTGTACGTGCATTCATGACAATTGTCCCGG
>JANZXP010100458.1:0-20265 GCA_027576715.1 Erythroxylum flavicans
TGATTGATCAAAATGTAGTTAGATGTGATGAGACAAATAAGTTGAGATTTGAGAGTTTAATGAAGTCACTTTGGTAATAGAATGGTTAAGCTCAAGACATTCCAAGCTTGCGAAAAGCAAAATTTCAAGCCTTCTATAGGGAAAAATTTGTGTTATGACTTAAGGGAAAAATCTAGATTGATCTAGGCTGAATTAGACCAAGTTGTCTTCTAAAAAATTGTTGGTCTTTCTTTTAGCTTTCCAACGATATGTAGTATGAATTTTTGGACCTCTGGATCGAGAGTAATGGTCCTTAGAAAGGGAAGTGCTTAAGAGGATAAAGATGCATCTTCTGTAAAAATGTATCGTCTGTAAAGACGAATTGTCTGTGATGATGTCATATCTTCTGTGATGACATCGTTTGTCTTAAGAGATGCATCTTCTATAAAAATGTATCGTCTGTAAGACGTCTTTAGAGTTGCATCGTCTTAAGTTGACTTTTCATCATCTTAAGTTGACTCCGTTTCGTCTTAAGACTTGCATCGTCTTAAGTTGACTTTTCTTCATCTTAAGTTGACTCCGCTTTGTCTTAAGACTTTGCTTCGCCCACTTTCATGCTTCATCTGCTTTCTGCTTCGTCTGTCTTTTATTTCGTCTGCTTTGTTTCGTCTGCTTTGCTTCGTCTGCTTCGCTTCATCTATTTTTCAATTCGCCTGCTTGTGATTGGTTTCATCTAATCCTATCGTCTGGTCCATTTTTGACCTTTACACGATTGAATTTGTCTTCAAGGTCTCCATGAAAGTTATAGATATTGAAGTCGTCTTTCAGATAATCTAAAGAATGCTTTGATTCGACATTTGTCTAAAGCGTTATACCTTTTGTCCCGAGATAGGTTCAATAAGATTGAGATCAAAACCCTATTTGATTCTTTCAGCTATAACTTCGTTATCCAACCTCCAAATGAAATGAACCTCATGTCTAGATAATCTAGAGGCATAGAGCTATAAAATGATTTGAAGGAATAGAATTTTTAACCGAGCCTCTCAGATGCTTAATATATGGGTGAAAGTTAAGCATAGAATATTTGCTTCAGTATAAGAAAGATTTAAAAGATAGTGCCCGATACTACGGTATTAAGAAATGAGGATGAACCAAGGATGACTAATGAGGGTTAAATAGGAATAACCTTTCATGGTAACAAGCACAAGCACACATCCTATGATAAGGAATGTTCGGCTCCAGAATTGAGGTCCAACATAGTTATGGTATCAAAATAAGAAAAGGATTCGATCGTGGTTAAGGAAACCTCATTGGAATAAGTTTTGTGATTATGATTTCGCAAGAGTTGGTTCCAGAAATAGTGCCTAATATTTGCGGTATCTGAGCAAGAGTTGGGTTTTGAAAACAAGACCCAACAATAAATTTGAAAATTTTTTTTACCAAGTTGTGAGTGTTTGACTGTTCTAGCATGCCACTCTTGCGGGGTATGTACTTGGACATCATTCAGGATGTTAGGTACGTGTCTGGCGAGAGTGGGGTACTACAGTAACGGGACTAATACAGGAGATACCATGACTGGTGTCACAGAACATGAGAAGTTTATGTCTCAATAACAGGAGACACCAAAGTGTCACAGGAGCAGTTGTAGACCCTTTAGGCATGCCTATTTACCCACATCTAGGACTTAACAGTTTTAAAACAAAAAGCCTTTTTAGAATTCTCATACGAGGAACATATTTCAACACCACTTTATTCCATTTTGTTCAACCTGACATATTCACTGATTTTCAAACAAACTAACATGTCATACAATTATAAGTATGTGCAATAATGCATCGATAGAGGTATTCAATCTTCACAAATTGTGTATATTCACACAAATAGAAAGCACTTCCAACACAATCCAAACTATCAAACTCCTCAGACAACCGATGGTCCGGAATTATCACAATATTATCAAAGAAATTCCTAATTCACATACATCTATATTCTATTCATAATATATAAGCCTTTGGAACTCATTCATTTATGATAACACCAAGCAATTCAACATTGTAAACCATACATCCTTTACATTATCATCTCAATTAATAATGCATAATTAAACTAACTATTACTCAATTAACCTTATACAATCATCAATTACACACAATCTCTTTTTTTCACCTTCCTAACCATTTCCCACAATTGTGGGATGAGGGACCTGAAACCTCCAAACATTTGTTTTCATAGGACAAGTTTTTGGATCAGTTTTGTATGGTCATTCTGACCTAGAAATTGATTTTTTAGACAATATGTTCTTCTAAACAAATATTTCTGTATGTATTAAGTTCCAAATGAAATAAAAATAAAGCAATTTGGTTCATTATTCTTAGACTTATACCCAAAATACTATAGACTATTCTCAACTATGGATAACAACCAAAACTCAACTTCAAGCCAAATTTCAAAACCTTTAGTGATAGAAATCAAATTCAATTCATTCATAATTGTACATATATGTTTCTAGTTTAATTTGAATTTAAAATAATCCCATTTTGATGTCTACAGCTTAAGATATAACTAATATACTGATACTTGTTCAGTGGAACCACTCCTTCTAACAAGTATCCAACATGTATGAAGTTTCTAACCTTAATTCTTTCTTCATTCAGTACACATTTTATCCACTTCAAACATCAAACAATATATGTTCTAACATGATACCGAGTTTAGTATTCCCTTACCTCTTTAAACTTCCCAAAAAACAACTCCAAAGAATTAACTAAATCAGCCCTTCTAAGAAATCAGCATATATCTAGGATTAAGGTGAAAGTAGGATGCTCTTAGCACCAAAAAGACAGCAGCATAGAAGATAATTTATGGTAGCTTTCTTGATGTAGCATCTTACCAAGATTCTAAGTGAAAATGATCCAAACTCTAGCAAAATTCCTGAAGTTGAGAGGGAATGAGAGTTTCGGTGGAGGGGAGTAAAGTGAAAGAAGTAAAGAACATTCCAGCATAAAATTTGCCACCTTTAGTTGCTAGGTGTCTCCAACATACTCAAGCATGTGTCCATTAACATGTCATGCAATGTAATACTTGATAATGCTACCCTTTATTACCTTAAGATGCTGCCATTAGTGACCTACAAATAAGTCCACATGTCATTCCAAGGTTGGTCCACTTGTCACATAATAATTGATCCATTTGTCCATTAATTACTAGTCCATTTGTCACTCATTTAACTATGCTAAATGTAAATAACTCATAGGGTTCTAATAGGCCATTTGTTGCTTAATGAATGCTGCCATGTGTCATTAAGCAATTAGTCTACATGTCACTCCATGATTGGTCCACTTGTCACACAATCAATGATGCCAAATGTCAATGCATTAGCTATGCCAAATATCACTAATTCATAGGCTTAGTCATTCTAATTTTCATATACCAAATTGTCTTGACACTTGACAAGTTTCCTCGTCCAAATTGTACCTTTAAATACCTCAATTCTCTAATGGTGTCAATCCATTCCAAACCACTAAATATGATCCACTTGACTAAAAATTCAAGTCATATGGCTTTCATATTCTAATCATAGCACAATTCTTACTTTTATCGTACATGTACTTTCATAAACATGTCTTATTTCAACTAAGGTGTACGTTGGGGCCTTACAATTCTCTTCCTCTTAAAATAATTTTTTCCTCGAAATTCATACCTAATTAAAATAGTTGAGGATACTGAGCTCTCATGGTCTCTTCTGGTTCCCATGTTGCTTCTTCAAGTCCATGGTGTTGCCAAAGTACGTATTTTCACCAAAGGTATTTGCTTGTTCCTGAGTTGTCTGACTTCTCTGGCTAATATAGACACAGACCCTTCTTCGTAAGACAAATTCGATTGTACTTGAATTTCTTGCACAAGAATCTTATGTGCATCATCAGACCGATATCTTCTCAACATGGAAACATGAAATACATTATATAACTTGGCCAATTCTTCAGGAAGAGCTAATTGATAAACTAATGGTCTGATTCTCTTAAGAATCTCATATAGACCAATATATCGCGAACTGAGCTTACCTTTCTTATCAAATCGAACCGTATTCTTCCACTATGACAATTTCAAGATCACCTTATCACCTACTTGATATTCAATATCCTTCCTTTTCAAATCAGCATACGACTTCTGCCTATCACTGGCAGCTTTCAACCTATGTTGAATAACCTAAAATTTTTCTTTAGTATCTTTCACAATATCAGGCTCGATCATCTTGTTTTCACTCAATTCAGTCCAACACACTAGAGTTCTACACCTTTCACCATACAACACTTCATAAGGCGATATGTCAATGCTAGTCTGATAATTATTGTTGTAAGTAAACTCTATCAGAGCCAGATAATTATCCCAACAACTTGGAAACTTTAACATACAGCCCCAAAGCATATCTTCTAATATCTAGATAACCCATTCATACTGTCCATCTGTTTGGGGATGGAAAGCAATACTAAACTTAACTTGAGTACCTAAAGCCTTTTGCATACTTTCCTAGAATCTCGAAGTAAATCGAGGATCACGATCAGAAATAATAGATACCAGTACTCTGTGCAATCTCATTATTTCATTCACATATAAGTCCGAAAGCCTATCCAAAAAAAATCAAGACAAACAAATAGAAAATGAGCAGACTTGGTGAACTTATCCACAATCACCCATACAGCATCATGCTTCTTCTGGGTAAGAGGAAGTACAGCGACAAAATCCACAATAATGTTATCCCATTTTCATTGAGGAATAGAAATATGATGTAACAAACTAGATGGAACCTGATGTTCAGCTTTGACTTGTTAACATATCAAACACTTAGCTACATAATCAACAACATCTCGCTTCATACCCGACTACCATTAATGTTTCTTCAGATTTTGATGCATCTTATTTCCACCAGGATGTATAGTGAAAATAGTATTATGAGCCTTAAATAACAACTTTTTTAGTTCATCATTATCTGGCACACACAACCGATCTTTATAATACAAATCATCATCTCCTTTCATAGAAAAGTCAGGTTGTTTACCTTCCCGAGTAGCTAAGATAAGTTGTTGCAACTTATCATCAACTCTCTGAGCATCACAAATTTCTTACCTTAAGTTAGGCCTAGTTTTTAACTGAGCTATTGAAGCTCCTTCAGATATAAGTCCCCATTCACCATGTTGCACTGACAATGTTGAAATGGTCATCTGACTCAAGGCATCAGCCATGACATTAGCTTTACCTGAATAGTAGTCCACAATACAATCATAGTCTTTAAACTGTTATAACTAACGCATTGTCTCATATTGAGTTCTTTCTGGGTAAGCAGATACTTCAAACTCTATTGACTTGTGAAAATTCTACACCTTTCACCATACAAGTAATGCTGCCAAATTGTCAAGGCAAACACTACTGTTGTGAGCTTCAGATAATGTGTAGGGTAATTATATTCATCTGGCTTTAGTTGCCTAGAGGCATAAGCAGCTACCTTTCCATCTTGCATCAAAACACAACCCAAACCATTTTTAGATGCATCACTAAACATAACACACTTCTTACCAGAAGTAGGTTGAGCCAATATAAGAGCTTCAGTAAGCATACTTTTCAGTTGATCATAGCTATTTTGACATCTATCAGACCATTCTTACTTCACTCCTTACCGTAACAGTTTAGTTAAAGGGGATGCTATCACTAAGAACCCCTTCACAAAACAGCGATAATAACCAGCCAAACCCAGAAAACTTCTCACTTCTGTCACATTCTATGGTGGCTTCTAGTTAACAATCGCTTCAATTTTACTAGGATCAACTCTAATCCTTTAAGAAGAGACAACATGTCCTAGAAAAGATACCTCTATAAGCCAGAAATCACACTTGCTCAGCTTAGCATACAACTATTTTTCCCGCAGGGTCTGTAACACAATTCAGATATGCTTAGTATAGTCATGTTCATTCTTAGAATATAATAGTATATCATCTATAAACACTATAACAAACTGGTCTCAATAAGGCCTGAATACTCTATTCATCATATCCATAAATGCCGCTGGAGCATTACCTAACCCGAATGGCATTACCAGGAATTCATAATGTCCATAACGGGTCCTAAATGCAGTCTTCGATACATCCACATCCTTTACCCAAAGTTGATAGTACCCCGATCGTAGATCTATCTTTGAAAACACTCTTGCATCTTTCAACTGATCAAACAGATCTTCAACCCTTGGCAACAGATACTTGCTCTTTACTGTGACTCTTTTCAATTGCCTATAATTGATGCACATTTGTAGTGTACCATCCTTTTTCTTAAAAAAACAAGACCGATTCTCCCTATAGTGAGACATTGGGTCGAATAAACCCTTTATCCAGAAGCTTTTGCAACTACACCTTCAACTCCTTTTAATTCAGTAGGAGTCATTCTGTATAGTGCTCTAGATATAGGAGTAGTGCCAGGCATGACTTCAATAGATAACTCCACTTCTGTTTCAGGAGGGAGTCCAGGTAATTCCTCAAGAAACACATTTGAAAATTCATTCACCACTGGAATATCTAGCAATTTACCACCCTCCTTCTTAGGATCAAACACAAAAGATAGATAAGCTTCACATCCCTTCCTAAGGAGCTTTCGGGCTTGCATAGCAGATAGCACATTAGCTAAAGAACTAGTGCGGATACTATGAAATGCTATTTTAGGCTGATGCTTCCTAAGCACAACTGTCTTAGCATTACAATCAACCACTGCCTGATGCTTGGACAAACAGTCCATACCCAGAATCAAATCAAATTCATGAAAAAGCAATCTAATAAGATATGATAGATATTCATTTTCTTGGATTATAATAGGACAATTCCTAAAAACCTGATTAACCAACACATTACTACCTAAAGGATTGGTTACATGAATGTCATACTTTAACTGATCTATAGGCATCTCCTTATCAGATATTTCTCTAACATAGATATAGGAATGAGTAGATCCAGGATCAATTAGTGCATGCATTTCAAAATTAAAGAGAGAAACAATACCAACAATGACTTCAGGTGCATCTTGATCCTTACGAGCTTTCAATGTATAAACTCGAGCTGAAGTATAAGGTACAGCTGGTCAATCAATAGTTTCTGAATGGATACTCGAATTACGATTGTTCTGACTAGATCCTCCATGACCTCTACCTCGTCCTCTGATTTCTACAGATGCATGAGAGACCTCCCTACTAGCTTACGATGTCTGGTACTATCTTATAGGGCAATTAGCTATTTGATGCTCCGTGTTGCCATATCTGAAACATGCACCCGTAGTCATCCAACAGGTACCCTGATGGTATTTGGAGCAATGAGGACACTTCAGAATACTAGAACCTTGGCCCATAGAGGAACCCCTACCAAAAGCAGTCAGTAAAGGAAAGTTCTGTCGCCTTCTCTGAATTACAGGTCTCTGAGTAAAGTCCAATGTAGAGGAAATTCCTCCACGACTCCACTTGCCCAAGGATGGACCTCTTCTAGTAAAGCCCCTTCTCTGACCCCTTTCTATCTTAACCATCTCTTGCCTCTCTATTTTCATTGCGGCTTACACTAATTGATCGTAGTTCACTTGTTATAGTAAAGTGAATGTGGCAAAATGCTCCTTGATCGAATCTTTCAAACCATCCTCGAACTGATGACAGTGAAACTCCTCAGTAAGTACTAATTTGGGGGCATACTTGCTGAGTCGATTAAACTCCCTATCATACTCAGCAACAGATAAGTTTCTCTACTTCAGGTTTAGAAATTGCTTCCACTTCTCCTTTTTGCAAGCCTTCGTATCATACCTAGCTTTAAACTATTGGGAAAAGAAATCCCAAGTCAGAGGCACTGTTAGCTGAGGATTGCTTAAAAAGAACTCTCACCACTGATACGCTACTCCTTGAAGAAGAGAGACAACACAGTGCACCATCTGATTTGGTGGACAGTTGATTTCATCTAATACCCTCTTTACTTTGTCTATCCAGAACTTAGCTCTTTCAAATTCCTTTAATGATGTTCTAGAAAATTCCTCAGCTCCAAACTTCTGCAGCTGATTAATCGGAGCCTTGGGTGCAGTCATACGATGCAGTAACGTCATCATATCCTATGACAACTTGACTAAAGCCTCTCCCTGAGCTGGAGGACGAGGTGGCACTTTAGCTTCACCTTGATTAAACCTAGAGGGTCCAGATATCGATAGACAAGATCGTTCAGGATTATTACTCTCAACAATCTCGTCAATGGCTTCGTAAGATCTTTCCATCTTTAATTCTATAACCAAAATATGGGACAAATCACATTAGGCCAAAACATAACTTTTACACTCAAGTATAAGCAGTAGTTAAGTGTTGGTAAAACTAGAATCACCTAAACCATGCTCTGATACCAAAAGATGTTACACCCACATACCCCCTGGGAGGATATGTAGATGCCACATATAATAGCACCCAAAACATATCATACCAATAATTCTAAGCATTCTCAGAAACTCAAGCATCATACATTACAATACATTTCATTAAGTTTTAAACATAATACACATAATGTAATGACATATGACAAAACATATTACATGCCTTGAAATCTAAATTTCCTCTTGTTTATAAATATTAAACAAGCTAGTAACAATAACAAGTTGAACATTATTTACAACAAAACACAATCTTTATTAGCCATTGCGGTTGCCTTTTTCCCAGTCTTTATACCATTCTATCTGAACCTACACGGGGCAAATCCACTGAGTTAAGCGTATAGCTTAGAGTGGAATAAGTAAATAGGATATATAATGGCACCTGTCTCTAACAGTCATATGATATTAACATATACAAATTAGATCACATTTGGATCAATATGCATCTCAGATCAGAATAAATCAAATCAGAGTGGAATATATCTGCTTCAGCGTAAAACTCACAAGTATCATAATAGAATAACATAATATCAAAAATAGAATTTTAAAGTATTAGAACATAACTTGTCTGTATCAAAATAGAATTTGTTTATATCAAAACAGAGCTTAGTTATTTCAGAATAGAGCTTGATTATATCATACATGAGCAAATAATAAAATAAAAAATAAGTTAGCCTGCTCCTTTTTACATAAGTAGGTAACGGGACCAGAACAGAAGATACCATGGTTGTATCTAAAATAGAAGAGATTTAAGTCTCTAAAATTGAAGACACAAAAGTGTCTACAATTAGAAGACACCGAAGTATCTGATCACAAAAGACACCTTAATGTCTAATTACAGAAGTAGCTGCTAACCATTCTAGGCATGCCTATTTACCCACGACTAGGACTCAGCAGTTTTAAAACAAACCATTTCAGATTTTAGCATCTTATGCAAATGATGAAGTACAATATATGTCTTTATTCTATTTTACTCCAAATGAACTTATTCATTGACATTTGATCAAACATAACATACCTTACAAACACAAATATGTGCAATTATGCATCAATAGAATTGTTGAGTAATCACATATTATGTATATACACATAATTAGAAAGCACTTCCAATGCAACCCCAACTATCAAACTCCTCGGACAGCTGATGGTCTGGAATTATCACAATATTATCACAAAAATTCCCAATTCACAAACATCCATAACCAATTCATAATACATAAGCCTTTAGAACTTATTCATTCATGATCACACTAAGTAATTCAACATTGTATTCATCATTATTAAACCATACATCCTTTATATTATCATCTCCATTAATAATGCATAATTAAACTAACTGTTACTCAATTACATTGAATACCAATTTAAGTTTAAACACACCTTAAACAAGTCCATTTAAGTCCTATTGTACTAAATAAATTAAATAAACCTTATATAGTTCATCAATTGAATAAAACCCCATTTTTTTCACCTTACTAATCATTTCCCACAATTGTGGGATAAGTGACCTGAAACCTTTAAACAACTGTTTTCAGAGGACAAGTTTTTGGATCCGCTTTGTATGGCTATTCTAACCTAGCAACTGACGTTTTTAGACAATATGTTCTTCTAAACAAATGTTCCTATATGTATTAAGTTTCAAATGAAATAAAGTTAATTCAAGTTGGTTCATTATTCCAAGATTTATACTCAAAATACTACTGACTATTCTCAATAATGAACAACAACTAAAACTCAACTTCAAGCCAAATTTCAAAACCCTTAGTGGCAGAAATCAAATTTGATTCCTTCATGAACGTTGTAGATATATGTATCTAGTTTAATCTTAATTTAAAATCATCCCATTTTGATATCTAAAGGTCAATATATAGCTGAAATACCAATGCCTATTCAGTGGAACCACTCCTTCTAATGAGTATCCAACATGTATCAAGTTTCTAACCACAATTCTTCATTAATTCAGTATACATTTTATCCACTTCAAACATAAAAAAATACATGTTCTATCATGATACCAAGTTTAGTACTCCCTTATCTCTTTAAAATTCAAAAAGAAAACAACTCCAAAGATCAAATCAAACCAATCCTTCCAAACAATTAGCATATATATAGGTTTAATGTGCAAATTTTAGCATTAACATAACAATAGTACAGAAAATTAATGGAACCTTTTTCTATATTCAGTAGCTTACCAAAATTCAAGTGATGACGATCCAAACTCCAACAAAAATTCTAGAAGTTAGAGAGAAAATGGGAGTTTCGGTGGAGAGAAGGAAGCAAGGTGAATAGTGGATAAAGCTAGATTTACTCCAGCAGAAACTTGCTTCATCACCAGCTAGGTGTCACTAGCTTAACATGCCACTTAACACCATGGCATGGAGCCAATTTGCCCACCATTTAAGCTGCCATTTGTAACACTTCAATTGGGCCACATGTTCTCTTATTATACTGCCAAATATTAATACATAAACTATGCCAAATGTCACTAATTTATAGGCTTAGTTATTTTAATTTTTTTTATACCAACTTAACTTGCCACTTGATAATTTTCATAGTCTAAATTGTACTTTTAAGTAGCTCAGTTCTCTAATGGTGTCAATCCATTCCAAAGCACTAAATATGATCCACTTGACCAAAAATTCAAGTCATATGTCTTTCATATTCTAATCATAGCATAATTATAACTTTTATCACATATGTACTTCCATAAACATGTCTTATTTCAACTAGGGTGTACTTTAGGGCCTTACAAAGTCTATATGGATTAGGAATGTAGATAATTCCTTTGTTTGTCCTAGATGTGCATCTAGACTACCCTTAATTTTTGTTAAAATTAGAGAGTAGTTGAAATCACCAACCACCAGCCAAGGAAGCTGAATTGTAGATTGGATATGTTGCACATCCCTCCATATTTTATCTCGTTGGAAGTTAAAATTAGAAGCATAGAAAAGTGAAAAATGAAAGTTGGTACTGCTATTTTTTAGCTGACAATGGAGATAAAGCATCTGATCTGTTTCTTTTGTAGCTTGTACTGCCATCAGATAAGAGTTAAAAAGATAAATAATTCTTCCATTAAAATGAGAATTAATATTAGAGAGTATCTCCCAATTAGCACTTAAAAAACTTGATCCAAAGAGGGTGAGGATTTTTTATTTTAGTTTTAAGCAAACTAATTAGAATATGTTTCTTCTCTTTTACCAACCCATTCACAACTAGTTTTTGAAGAGATTCATTCAACCCTCTAGTGTTCCATACCAGTATTGACATATAAGGGGGAGTCCCTTATTGCTGTCTTTTTGCTAAATTTTTCTTGCTCGTCTCCTTCATGTGGTGTTTTTAAAATTTTGGTGTCTTCTTAATTAGTTGAATTTGCAAAATTTATATTAGGACTTGATGCTTCTAATGATTCTTCCAATACATTCTCTACTATAAAAGTATCTTGTGCCACTAGTTCATTAGTGATCAGATGCACTAGGTGATGAGTAGTACCCACATTTTCATTTGTCTCCACCTGCCTAATTTCAACAATCATCTTAGATTCCTTATACTCAATTAAACAAGTCTGATGAATCTCTATCTCAGATGCCAAAATTGGCTGTGAATGACAGGCCCTTATCTTGAAAGGACTAGGCGGCCTGCCTGACACCCCACGGTAACCCTACAATTGATATCTAATCCAACTAGAAAGTTCCTATAGAGCTAACCCTGTTTTCTCTTTTTGTCAAAAAGCTTTAACTTAGCTTTCATAAATATAAATAGTATAGTTTTTTAAAACCATTTTATTAAAAATTTTGGTAGTACCACAGTTGTGTTTTGACTTTCTCAATATTTTCAAAATCCCTATAAAATTTAAAACACTTCTATAATCACATCAACATATCCACTAAAATGTTTGGACTTTAAGTCTACTCACAAGTTATCTGACCAATCACTTCAATAATCTTTAAAAAGACTAAAACATATTCATGCATTTAACTTTAAAAAATTCATATACATGCATTCCTTCCTCAAAATATGTTCCAATGTAAATGTGTTCTTTACATAAAATACATTCCAAAATACATTCATAAATATGCAAATGTTCCCAAAAACGTTCACAAGGAAAAAATGCCTACATGGCAACACGTGACGAAGTTGACTAGTCGTAACGTGGAGTTCCTACTACCGAAGCCCCTGAGCATGCCGCTAGGAGGTTTTATTTCGAAAACAGTGAGTATGATCATTTCTATGCAAATCATATTTAACAATTTAAATCTCCCTAAAAACAATTTCATTTCATTTCTTATAAGATAATACCAATATAAAACATATTTGCTTTCTGAAATCATATCTTTTAAGTTACTTTTAAAGTAACTAGTGGCGACATGATTATTGTCATGAACTTTCTTACACAACGTAGCCCACCTCTAACTTCTTTTCCATAAGTTATCCTTAGGCATAAGGTCACAAAGCTAGTTCTACAACGCTTACCCATAACTAGTTAACCACTAGTTACAAAGCTATTTCTACATCGCTTACCTGTACTGGGTTAACCATTATATACTAGTAGTTACGGAGTTGGTTCTACATCGCTTACCCATAATGGGTTAACCACTAGTTACGAAGCTAGTTTTATATCGCTTACCTATACTAGATTAGCCATTATACACTGGTGGTTATAGAGCTGGTTCTACATCACTTACTTGCAACTAATTAACTGCTAGTTACAGAGCTGGTTCTACATGGCTTACCCATACTAGGTTAACCATTATAAAATGATGTAATAATATGTATCAAACTACTGATGTACCATAGACATTAAAAATAATCTTTCCTCTTTATCAACAAATAATATAATTTCCATATAACTTCAAATCGTATGGAATACACCTTTCAAAATTCAATTCATATATTGTTAAAACATACATTTATACTAGCAACGCATCATTCATATTAAAACTCACAATCATATAATATATAAAGTCATAAGTCATCAATTCTTTTGCAAAGATTTTATTCATATAAAACAACTAAAGAACACTCACAACTTACTAATCTCCATAAATAGAAACTATTTGCATAAAATCATTTTAAAAAACACTCATTATTTTGCAAACTTATCGCCAAGCACACTCAAGTGTTCGTTGCCTCTCCTTTACCTACATAAAATGCATTTCGCTTAAGCATTTATTTTCAAATTTGGAAATAAGACATTAGAACTATTGTTAGTATTTAATTGCGTAAGACGTATGCTAATCGTATTTCCGTTTACTTCCGTAAGCTAACTTATCGGTCTTTGTTTCCAAATATAACTTCAAAAATTACTTAAATACACCCATTCTAACTTACTAATTTCATCAAAACACAATCTCACCCAATTTGATTCACTAGATCACAATCATGCATAAATCCATACCTCCATTTGTTCCTGAATTTTCACATATCAATCGTTCAAATTAGGTTTTAAAGTCTTTTAGACATTTGTTCCTCTATGTCTACAGTTTCCATAACATCAAAAATCATGTCATTTAAACTTCTAAATCATGAAACATGTACTAAATGTCACAAGCTATTTCAATATAGGGATAGTATCAGCTTACCATAATTAATCTCAAATTTCAATATCATTAAGCTTGAATTAGGTCTAGATCTCTTCTAGATATTTTTAGTAATATGTCTTAGGTTTCAAATCTAATTAGAATAACCAATTTTCGAGGCCTGTGGGCTACGTTATGGTCAAAACAATAGGACTGGTTCAAGTGAACTAAGAACCAAAGACAAAATTTCATTAAACATAACTCTTTCTCTTGTCATATTCAGCCCTTAGATGCTTCCAAACTTATTATCTTCTTTAGATGTAACATCCCGTTCCCATATTAAGGGTTAGAGCTATGGGATACCGTACATGAGAAATAGCAATGAGAGAGTAGAGAAATGCACTTCATGCTCATGCATAATATAACATACATACACATGAAATTGATTATTGCAAACATTACAATGATTTGTTCATACACTCATTTGACATTTTTCGGGTATAAATGATTGTTTTGATATGATTATGATATGAATTGTGGTTTATATGTCTTGAAAGTTGAATTGGTGATAATAATTATTGATTTAGGAGTTTTGGTGAACTTTAGAAAATTACTGAAATTTTAAGTATTTTTGCATTAGGAAAAATGCTAAGTGGCAGAGCAATTGATAAATGGTAATGGAATTAAGTGTCAAATGATAGTAAACATAATTTATAAATGACTTTAGGAATTATTAACAAGTGTCATTTAAATTTAGGAGAAAATTGGATTAAAAATTGGAGTCAAATAGACTAGTTATTAAAAAGGTCCAAATGGGACCATGGTAGAGTGACAAGTGGCAATGACATGTGTCACTACCACTAGCCACTCATCCCTCACTCACATTGCTCACTCTTTAACTCTTGAAAGACCAACTTAGTTATTTTTATCTTTCTTTTTCTTCCCCTCTCTCTTCGTAGCCTTTTCACGATTTTGCCTCACCAAGCCTTCATCAACGTCACATCTTTCTTTCATCTATCACATGTTGCTTCCATCTTTCTCTCTCTTTCATTTCTCACTAAAGATTCAAACCTACTGCCTTGAATGATGATGTACGTGGGTTGTATGGAGAGCTAGGGCTAAGTTAAATCTTAAAGAGTTCGAAGCTAAATCAAGTAAGTTACGCTTTCATCACCATAGGTATTGTTAAATGTAACTAATATGATAAGTAATTTGAGAATTGATGACTTGATCATGAAATTACATGTGTGAGTTCTGAGTGATGAGATGATCTTGTAAATGTCTTGTTTTTACATATATAATGAGTAATGATTCATAAATTGATGTAGTGATGCTTTTGGGGTTAAAATGAATATGAGAATGGTGTATAAAAAAGTGTAAAAATTTGATTAGTGAATGGATGTTTTTATCCTCTACTTTCCTTATATTAACATGAATTTCTTTAAATGTTATAGAGATGAACTAGAATGAGTTTAAAGTCAAAGGAAAGGCTAGTGTATTGTCTTAAAATGAGAAGAAGTAAGATGATAAATTAGAGACAAAGGAAAGTTGGAAATAGAGTTAAGTGTGTGCAGAAAATTTTGAAATGTAAATGGATGTTTACTTATTCTATTTTTGTAGTATAATAATGTGTATCTCTTTGGTTGTTTTAAAGAAGAGAAAAATTGAGTTTAGAAATAAAAAAAAAGAGTACTATGGTGTCTTGAAATGGGAAGAATTAGTGTAACAAGTTAGAGATGAAATGAAGGTGAAAAAGGGAGTTGAACATGTACAGAAATTTATAATGAATGTGTACAAGTTTGAATATTATGTTTTGGATTGATGTTTAAACATCGATCATGATTTAGTTATAAATGATATTGAGCCAAAATGGAAGTGAGAATGAAGGGAAAATATTGAGGAAATTAAGTTAGAAATGATAGGATGTGCGTAAGATGTGTTAGATGTGATTATAGGAGCTGGAAATCTAGAAATTAACCAATAAAGGTCCGTTGGGCAGACTTCATATCTACTAGGCAGACCTTCTCTAGAATTTCATTGTTCTAGCTCCATTCATGTCCGTTTAGAGGGACATGCATGTCTGTTGGGCGGACATTCTTGGGATATTTACATATATGTGCAATTTTGACCCTTTAGATAGTAAAATCTCTCTTTAAAGTCTTCGTGGAAGTTGTAGAACTCAAAGTCCTATTCAAAACCGTACTTAAAAGACCTTAATCCAACATCCACGGTGAAAGTTATGCCTATTGTCCCAAATCATGTACATATATAAATTGTGGACTTATCAATGCTTTCCTATTATACATTTAAGCTTGAATGGAGCTTGAAATGTACTTTGTTTGAAGTGAAAATAAGTGATAAAAATGAGTGATATGTTTAGGGTGACGATTGAGGATATAAACATAAGAATGGATTGTAGTATATGAAGTGTTCAAATATGGAAGTTTGGGATGCTATGAGAATGAAGGTGAGCTTATGATAGATAATGAGATTCCATTAAGATGAATGATGAGTATTAAGTAAAGCTGAATGATAAATGGGATATTTTGTGATCGTAGGAAGCTAAATTAAGCTTAGTGAATGATTGAATAATGTGTATTGGGTAAGAATAAATGAGAACTTGAGTATTATGTGAACTTAGAATGCTAGAAAAGAAATGATGAATGATTGAATTATGTTATTTGGATGACCAAGTTCTTTGAGGTATGAACCTAGAGTAAGCTTGACACACACAAATGCTGTTGTTAAAAATCAAGTGATGTGATTTAGGATAAATACCCGGAATAGTCAGCATGAGCATGCACTATACTTTACACATATACATATGTGTATAACTGAATATTTACGTGATTATGCAGTTAGTAATGTGTATACAATGTGTAATGCATGAAGTTGATACACAGGAATGAATGTCAGCATCTAGACATTTTCAGAACATAGAAGCTAATGCTAATCTGGAGCGTACTGTGAGTCGACCTAGATAGCCTTATTTTTATGGTTTGTTATGTTTTAAATTTCTTTATTGAATTACTACTAAATATGAATGTGATTGAGAAAACACCAGACATAAATAGTTTGAGGACTTTGATAAATGTAAAAATCATTGAAAGTGCTCCTTGAATGTGAATTTGAATGAATAAGTGATACTCAACATTATTGTTGAATGTCGGACTAAGTTCCGATGATAAATGTGAATATAAATGTGAAACTGAAATAAAGTGACTAATTGAATATATGTGAATGTGATGCATTTCATTATATGAATGCATGAATAGATAAAGGTTGTTGTGATCAGAGTAGCCACCGAAAAAGAACTTAAAGCTCAGAAAGTTAAAAAGAGCTTAAAGCTCAAAAAGTGATTAAGAGCCAAAGGCTCACTATATAAAATGGGCCCTATATCCCCAACGGATAAGGGAAAGTTATTAATGAGCTCGGTATCTACAATGGATACGAGACATTTATAAGCACTCGGTCACAACAATAATAATTAAAAGTGAGTCTCATGAGCATTGCATATCCATTTGATATGTATGATTTAAATTATTGAAATAAATAGTTTGAATGATTTTTTATGTAAAATATGAATTAAGTGAATATGAAGTGTATGTGATTCAACATGTTGATTAGTGAAATGATGTGAATTATGTGATTACATGAATTGATGTGTTATGTGATTGAGTGAGCCATACCCAAAATTTGCAACATATTTTTCAGTCTCAGAGGAGATACCCAGTTAAACCAACTAGAGTCTAACCATTGCTTTTGAGTAAGAGATAGAGGTTGGGATCAGTTGATGTCTACATACATTTTCTGTTAATTTTGTATTAAAGTATGTATTCCGTAAATACAATACCATGTGTATGTGAATAATTATGATATGTAATGACTTTATGACTAAAAGTGTGACAAATTTGTAAAGGGCCCAAATGATTACTGGAATTCTGAAATGTGTATATTGTTTGTGACAATTGTGATTGAAATTATAAATATAATGGGCCATTAATGATTATTGGTTTCCCAAAAAAAAGGTAATGCATATGACGTTTAAGAAAAATTTTCAGTGAGTTCTGTTTGAATGCTCTAGCACATTGCTTTCACAAGGTTTGTGTCTGAATGTCGTCAAGATGTATGGATACATGCTCTGTGGAGGTGGGATACTACAATGCTTGGTATCAGAGCCCAGGCTTAGTGTCTTATATAGGCATTTTTTTTCAAAATATGTGTCAAGGTACATGCATTTTAGACATGTCTTAATATGCAGTGACAACTGATCCCCAGTCTGAGTCTCATATACACGAGTCATATGCGTGAGCATTCGTTAAGAGTTAAGATGTTATAAGCAATGAGAAAGAGGATGATTTGTCAGAATGTGAGGAAATGAAAGTTGTGGATATCTAAAAAGGAGAAATAATATATGGTTTGATATGATAGACAAAGATTCAATGCATTTGTATTTGTGAATGTATCATCAAATACAACATTAATAATGTATTGTGAGGGTATATCCTTGAATGTAATATAGATGTGAATATATTACTGAGGATTGATTGAGAAAGTAGAGATATAAGTAGAAATGATGAGATTTAAAGTGAATAAGTAAAGTTAAAAGGAAAAAAAATTATTATGACATTGATAGGTTGAACTTGGAATTGAAATGGTTGATTGACTGAAGTAACAAGAGTTATGATTTAATATAAGAATGTGTCGGTGGAATTAAGATCAGAACTTTAAAATGATTATGCTTCTATAATTCTGAATTGATTAAGAATATACAAGTGGAAGATGAAATGAATGATGACATAGAAAAGAAATAATTGACAATGAGATATGGGGAAGTTCCAAAAGTTAAGTTGAATTGTTATTGTGAATACATATTTGATAATGCGATCACCTTGACAAGTGATATTATTAAGTACATATGTAATATATACTTAGAGATGATATAGGAGATGACCTATGATTTATTAAACGTTCTTAAGTCTTAGCCCTCATAGTCAAACTTATGAGATGAATCAAAGTGGCGCATGAAAACATTTATGGTTAATAATTAAGGATAGGTTGAAAGTGTAAATGATGTTGCTATATGTGATAAATTCAAGGAAAAAGGAAGGAAAAAGAAGCAAGGCACGATCATGGCATAGTCCTACGATCGTGGCCGAGAGTAATTGGTTATGTCACAATCGTGGGAAGGTCTACCATGATCTTAGGCAGGCAGAAAGCGAGAAATGCTATCTAGAAATAATTGAGATCGAAGTATCATTAATATGAGGTGTTCTGGTGACTTTTCAAAAATACATCTCTAGATAAGTTGTAATGATTTTGTTTTAAATGAATATATCTCCTATTTTATTGAGCTTCATTATATAGAATCTTCGGATCATATTAGGTATGATAGAAATTGATCTTATTGAGATATTAGGAATGGCTGAAAAGCAATAATGAATATAGTTGATTAACAAAGAGTATGTAGAGAGTATAGATGATTGAGAAGAGAAAATTTCTTTTTATAGAGAATTTCACCGAATTAGGTTAAGTAGACCAAATGGTTTACTTTTAAGAATGAACAATGATGGAGTAAATCAGAAGTGAATATTGGAGTCCCATTTCTAACTTAGACTTAGGCATAAGAAGTCGAATATGCTACTGAGAGTACATGCATTCTGTTTAATGTAAAGTATCCAACTACGTGATTGGATTTTTGAATTTGAGGCAATGCTATTGCTAATATGAGAACTTAGGTCCACACTATATTTCATGCTAATATGTTCAGGAGATATAAGTTAGATTTGATGAATATGTTACCAACTCAGGAAGTTAAGACTGTAAATAAAATTGAAATGTATGGAGAAACTAGTACAAATAGTTATACATAAGAATAAGCCGATAAGAAATCAAGGAAAATCAAATGAAAGGAGAAAGTCAATTTAGAAAAATAAATCAATCGGGCGACTGAGAAAAATATGAGATAATGTTACCTCATCTGAGGAACTAGTTACTTAAGAATTTCGACGACCAAATATGGGAGCATTAAGTCTTAGTGATATTTATTTGGGTTGGCAAATGTCCCCACCATATTCATGATATACTGAATAAAGTTTTCCAACCTTACTTGGATCAATTAGTGACTGTGATTGTAAGATGATAATCGAGTATATGCGAAAAGTTAAAAGGGATATTTTGAATACTTGAGGTAAATCTTACTTCTTATGAGGTAGAAACAAATTATATGCAAAATTTAATAAGAGTGAGTCTTAGCTTGATCAAGTAATATATTGGGTCATATAGTACCTGAACATGGCATATTGGGAGACTTAAAGAAAATAGAGGTAATGAAGAAGTGAGGAAC
>JANZXP010100635.1:0-20231 GCA_027576715.1 Erythroxylum flavicans
TACCATTATGTCTCTTACTATACTTAGATGCACTCAATTCATTATGTTCACTTCTTAATACACCCTAGACATGCTATAATACTTCCAGGGTATATGTTAGACTGTTATATAACTTGATTTTTATCCACTGAGTCTATAAATGTATTGTCATTTTTATCCTACATATGAATGCCTTATACTTTACATTGTTAGTAGACTCGTTCTTCTAATAATGTCTGATATTGATGTCAAATAGACCTCAAATAGTAATGCTAACTTCTTTTTCATTCTCACTTAACTCACCATCAACACTCATTATCTAAATAGGTAAAGATTTTAGGGTTGGCTCAACTGAATCTACTTGGTTAATGAGGATAATGCATTCAATGCTAATAGCTACAATTTGGTTGACACTATGGGCGAACTTGAGTTTAATCTTATTGAGATCTACTAACCACTTCACCATTCTTATAAACAATTATAGCTTGTATAAAATTTGTCGTGAAGGAAATTTTGAGACAGAAATGATGGGATGAGCGTATAAAACCTTAATTTTGTTATTAATATGACAACAAATAGGATCGCTTTCTCCTTTTAGGTATATCTAATTTATAGTTCCTAGAAAATCTTACTTGCATAGTTAATAGGCCTTTGATTCCTTATTCATAAATTAATAATGGCTTTGTGTTTCTAATTCAGCATAAATGTACAATTATAAAGGGTAGTAAGGAGAGGTAAATTCTGCAAGTAATTTTTCAATTCTTCAAATGTTTGTTATCACTTATTGCTCCATTCGAATATTTTATTGTATTTAAGTATTTTTGAAGAATGAAAGATATCTTTCTATATAAAATTTGTGTCTCCTTCAAAGTATATAGTGACTTCGTTCTAATAATTTCTTTGATCTTTAAAGAATTTACTTTAATGCCCCTTAAGATCATTATAAAGCCTAAGAGTTTTCTACTAGAAGTTTTGAGTACACTTATGAAGGTTTAGTTTCATGTCATATTTCTTCAGTATTTTCAAACATTTCCATATATCTACCAAGTGATCTCTCTTTAATTTTTTTCACAATAATGTTATCAATATGAACCTCTATATTTTAGCTAATTTTCCTATAAAATATTGAATTGATAAGACTCTAATAGGTGAAATCTAAATGCCATCATCTTATAATAGCATGTTTTATTATGTGTAAAGATTTATAAAGATTTATCAGTTTTAATCGCAAGTACACGATATAGTTATAACTAGCATTAATAAGTAAAGGTCAATCCCCAAGGATGGCAAGTACTAGTATTAACTCTTTTTCCATTATCTAACCATTGAGTCAGGTTATGGATTTAGTTAAAAATTAAGCTGAACAAACTAAACTAAGTTTGACACAATAATGAACTCAGAAAAAGGAAAATAATATAAAAAATCAATATAAAATAAATAGTACTTAGGGGATGAATCCCTCGAAGGATTCTTCAAAAAAAACCCTTTATCATGCAATTAAACTTTTGATTATTGAATTGCGGAAACTCCTATCTTATGTTAATATCTTACTCAAGACTATTAACAACTAACCCTTGGTTGATTCACTTAAATCTCTTTCTAGTTAAAACCCCTGAGATTGCATTATTTTTTTTTCATGTTTTAAATTTAATCTAAAGGATTTATGTAGATCTATCTCTAAGTTTGTATACAACTCCTTCCAATTATTGTAGATTTATTCACTAAAAAATATTTCCTAATCCCAAGCATATGAAATGAAATAATGGACTAATATTCTGGACAAATAAGTTCAAGTATGTAATGCATAATTGAATCTTAATAAATCAATCAATAAAATTTTATTGAATAAAAATTAAATCATATTGTCATCATAACTTAGGGTTCATCACACTAAGCACTAAATGATTTAGTTCTTACTCACATAAAATGAAACTAATAACAAATATTCAAAAGAAAAAATATAGATTAAAAAATCATATTATAAATCTCCCTTTTGTCTCTAATGCATCTTTTTGTAATTTATATTGATTAATGCTTTCTATCAGATCTTGTGATGTAATCTTCATGTTTTCCTCATCCACTCCTCAAAACTGCCTCTTCTCTGTGTTTTTTACGACTTAAAAATGCTCTAAAACTGGCCTCCTATTAATCTGGCTCTAATAATGTTCTTTTATAGTAAAAATTAGGTTTTTTAAGATATACAGAATCACTTACATGGCCTTGTAGGTGATCGAGCAGCTCTAGAAACACCTAAACTTAAGATTTTATGTGGTCATAAAGACTTATATGGGCACATACAAGGTCGTCTAGCTCTATGACAGTAGGAATTGTGTTGTTAAAGCTCTTCACGTTTATAATGACTTATATAGTCACTGCACATGATCATATAAGTCCATAATTGCTTCAAATCTATTCTATGCCATAATTTCATCTGAATTTTTCTCTTTTGGTTCATTAAGGCAACTATGACCTACAAATACACTTGAAGTGAAATAAGTACCAAAAATACTATAAAACTATTAAATAACAAGAAAAACACGCTAAATATGGGTATATAAATATAATTAAATAACCATTTATCAGTAGTGAATCTTGTTTTTTTGCCGTATTACCTTTATATATTTTAATCTAGTTATAGCCTGAATATAAATCCATGAAACTCAACCATATGTGATCTATTATTGCATCTATAAATAAGTATATCTTCGGATGTGGGTAACTATCTTTAAGATAAATTTTTTTCAAGTACGTGAAGTCAATGCGTATGTGTCATTCATTATTAGACTTTTTGTCACCATTACTACATTAGTGACCCAGTTTAGATGCATCAATTCCCTGATAAAGCCTGTGACCAAGAGCTTGGTCACTTCTTCTTATATTACCTATTGTTGCTTTTTAAAAGTTTTCTTTTCTTTCTTTCTTATAGGTTTGACATCAATTCTAACATTCAACCTACAAGTTATTATATGGGACTCTATTTCTTTTATGCCTGAGGGGGGCCATAAAAAGACGACTTACTGCTCTATTAAAAATTTTACAATCTCTGTGTATCACAATTTATCCATGTTAGTTATAATTAATAATAATCTACAATAATTTGCATCCATAATTTGAATTTCTTACATTTAGTTAATGGTCTTAGCCTTTTGTCATTTTTGTGAGCCTATGGTTGATTTTTTTCAATGTTCATCTATTGAGAGAAATTGTTCTTTTCTTTAGTAAAGACTCATATTAATGCTTTGACATTTAGTTATCACTTAACTTTTCCTATGCTTATTTTTACTAGGAGCTTTATAGGCAAATGGTGTGGTTATAAGTTTCTACTGTTGTACAAAGCAAAAGTTTGCTAAATGGCTTTGTACTAAACCAGCTTGCATATGAAGTAGAAATCAATCATTTTTATGGTCTGTTAAGGATAATCACCAATTGTAATAGGTAGATCTATTTCTCTTTTATGGAAGAATTGATCTTATCTAAAAACAATTAGAGGAAAAAATGTTATAGCTCGATTTCAAAAGAGATTTTTACTAGAGTTGACATTATCAACTAGGATTTGTTTTACCTCAAAAATTGTAATATTCTATTTGATTATCATCTTACTTTCATTAGGGTTACACTAGTTTGACACTTTCTTTCCCTTAAAAATGATAAGTCTTCTTGTTTGGTGTCTTTGGAATTTCGTGTCCATTATGGCATTCACCTATCTACTAATAACAACCTTTTTACTTAACATGTACTATAATTACTAACCCCTCCAATGTCATGTTCATAACTCTAGTGCGTCCTCCATTTCCTCTCTTTTTTTAGGTAATGTCCTAGACTTGTGCATTAGGGTTACTTAGTTTTGACCTCATGTTTAATTTCTTTTGAGTGGGTATCCTTATTTCTCCCAAGAATTAACGTAAGTTTCCTTAATGTAGTAGTGATTTATACTAGAGATACATTATTTTTAGCACTCTTTACATGGTAATTTGCTTGTATTTTGGATGATTTTTAAAGTATTTGATACATAAGTATTATCATTTATATTTCTATATTCTAAAGAAAACTATAGGTTAAAGAGAGAAGTTCTAACCTCTTACTAAGCTAAATCCTTCCCACTTTCTTTTCACTGGCTAACATGGGTGGTCCATTTATAAACTAACCAAGAACCACCTTTCCATTTTCCTATTTAAGTAACCTACCTCAACCACCCTCTTTTTTCCTTTCATTTTTAGACAAATTATTATTGTTATTGATAAGGATGGCTTCCTTAAAATCTGTAAATGTTATACACTTGACGCCTCCTGGCTTACCCTCGACTCTTAGTTATTTTGGTCTGCCCAGTTCCACTAATTTAAAAATGAATGATAGCTTGTTTACTTCTCTTCCTATGTGTAAAGAAAGTGCCTCTAAACCTACACAATCTCCTAAACCTATATTGAAACAATCTTAATGCATAGTTGCTGATGACTCGGAATCTTTTGGCAAACGTTAATATATGAAAATAACAAGGGTGGAAGACCGATCTCCCCTTCGATAGAAGTGATTTAGTTAGGAGTAAAGAAATGGAAAGAACCAGTTGCTAGTTTTTTCATAGATAAGTGGCTTAATTTTCCAATGTTACAGAGCTGGACAAATCAAAACTAGAAAAAGCTAGGCTTGGTTAGCACGCTTATGAGTGAAAATGACTTTTACATATTTAGATTTAGCTTAAAGGAGATGGCATAGAAGGTGATAAAACTAAGCCCTTATCATGTTATTGGTAAGCAAATGATGGAAAAGAAATGGAAACCTAGAGTTGTTATTGATAGATCTGGAGTAATGATAGTTTTGCATTAGTGTATGTTTTTTCTAAGTATTTGGCATGTGTTTCTTATATAATAGATTATTATTGTTATGTTTTAAGATTTATTTTGTATGTTTTGTTTAGTTTAATCTTCATTGTGTTCTTTTATGTTTGATGTAGATTTAAGGTAAGAATTGATCATTTTGATGTAGGAATAGAGGTTGGTCACATTTGCGATTGAGCTAGAGACTAAGAGAGGAGAAGAGAAAAGGAGGAAGTATAGTGTAAGAACCTACAATCGTGGGTTTCATACCAATTCCCACGATCATAGGAGGTTTAACTCGAGGATAAACGCAAGGTTCACTTATTCTTTTAGGTTTTGATGACTATATATGGATAATAAACCCTATGGACGAGAGAGCTTCATGTGGGACTTACTTCCTTAAGTAAAAACGCAGGTTTAGAGCTTTGAGAGAGGTAGGGATTCAAGGTTTTTCATTCACAATTGGGAAAAGAGCATACCAATGTCGGATTTTCCAAATTCGAGCTAAGAAGAAGAGGAGTTTGATTTATTTAGATTTCTTTCATTTTTTTTCTCTTATAGCATTTGTATGATGGATTATTCAATCGTTGGGGATGTTATGGACATCATGAGTGGCTAGTTTAATTATAGAGATTACTTTTGAACTTCTTGTTAAACTCCTATTTTGTTGATTTGAATGATAGATGTTTTTAATGAATGTTATATATATATACCTTGCAATATATGGAGAGATTAAGTTGGGATATTTGTGTAGAATTGTACAATGAGAGTTGTGATTCTATAGACTTACATTCATCAAGTTACTTGATTAGTTAGAATAGAGATCTCGGCTAATTTAACTGATCACCGTAGGATAATTTTATAACTAATTGAATTGGTGGATTAATTTTGTAGATTGAGAAATTGCTTAATTAATTCCATTTAGTTTGGTTAAGGACAATTGATTACACCTTGAGAGAGGGTAGTTAATAAAATAGGACATCTTAAGTGAAACACAAATCAATTAACAAAATAGGAGGGAGATAAGATAGTGAAAAAGTTATCTCTAGTTGTGAAAATCATAAATTCTAAGTTTCTGCAATTTTGAGTTGTCATTTGTATTTTGTTAAGTTGTTTAATTTAATTTAATTTTTAATTTTTCAGTTTATTTCCACTAAAATTTGGTTCTTAAACAAAGATTAATCTGATTAAGTAGTTTCTAAGCACAATCCCTATAGGATCGATATCTACTTATTACTACAAGTCACGATCTATATACTTGCAGTTTTGAGTGTAAAACTAAGATATTATTTCACAATCAACAAGTTTTTGACGCCGTTGTCAGGGATTTTTTGTTTAGCATCTTATTTAGTTTAGATCACTTTGATTTAACAGTTTTTGATACTTTTCCTTGTGTATTTGTAGGTACATAAATACAAAGAGCACAGGAAGATTGATAGAATTTAGGGACAAAGAGTTATTTGATATCATAAGACACAAATGAGAGTTAAGAAGAGCAAAGCATCGAAATACTATACAAAGAAGTATGGCTGAAGAAGGAGAACAAGGAGGAAATAAAAGGGCATTGATGGACTTTATGAGGCTAGGATTCAGTCCTCAAGGAGTTACGAGGCTAACGATTCAAGCTAATAATTTCAAGATCAAACCAACACTCCTCAATATATTGCAAAATAGTGTGTAATTTTATGGGCTGTCCAATGAAGATCCTAACGCCCACATTGTAAATTTTTTAGAGATTTGCGACACCTTCTGATTCAATGGGATGTCAGACAGTGTCGTGAAGTTGCAACTATTTTCTTTCACTTTGAAAGATCGGGTAAAGGCACGGTACAACTCCCTTAGCTCTGGACAGATCAATACTTGGAAGCAGCTAGCCTAAGCATTCCTCACAAAATATTTTCCATTGACTAAGAAGACAAGGATCATAAAGGAGATTGCAAATTTTCAATAGAGTGATGGAGAGTCTCTATGTAAATCTTGGGAAAAATTCAAAGAATTACAAAGAAGTTGTCCTTAACATAACCTTCCAAGGGAGTTCCTGTTGTAGACATTTTACAACGGTGTGAATCAGAGCACCCGAGGGACCATAGATGTAGCTGCTGGAGGTTCTTTGGTGAGGAAGACTATTGATGTGGCTCATGACCTTCTGGAAGAATTGGCGAGCAAGAGTTGCATGTGGTCAAGCGAGAGGAGTAGACAGGGGCAAAAGGAGCAAAAAGGTATGATTTCGATTAACTCTGTTACTACTTTTCAGGCACAGATCATAATGCTCACTAAGCAATTGAGTAACATGCAAGGAGCATCTTCGTCTACGGACAAAGCTAAGCAAGTACAGTGTGAGCTATATAGGCAAAACAATCATGGCCCAGCTAAATATTTCTTGTTAGGAGCCAGTGGTATAGAACAGGTAACTTACATGGGCCAGCCGTAAAGAGGTAATAACCCTTACGTGAACACTTATAATCCAGGGTGGAAAAATCACCCAAATTTTTCTTAGAGTACTAATAATACAGGTGGTCAAGTAAGACCGCAAGGACCTCCTAAATTTCAGTAAGACTGAATTGGGTCGATGGAGAGTAAAATGGACAAGTTGATGGATTTTTTGGGGTCAAAACTGGCAACTTAAGAAGAGGATGTTTGCCAACCAGGAGGAAAGTCAAAAGAGGATGGAAGTAAAATTTGACCAGATTGCAAAGAATCATGCCTCATCCATCTACAACTTGGAAGTTCAGGGCGGTCAACTTGCTAATGCTTTGTCTTATAGAAGTACAGGTAGTCTACCTACCAATACTAAGGTCAATCCAAAGGAACGAATCATGGCCATCACCCAGGAAAAGAAAATTGAACATATAAAGGAAGATGGAGATAAGAGAGAAGGACAAATAATTATAGAATTCATTCTAAGTGAGCTTGTAATTTAGCCAATCAAGGAGCCTTAACCTGAAATTCCACACCCTATTCTTGCTCAGTGGAAGTCAAGTTCAAGTAGAACAATGAGGAATTTTAAGGAGGTTGAATCAAACAAGGTTAAGGATATAACAAATCAACGACAAAAAAAACTCACGTTAAAGGAACCAGTCAAGAAGAAGGTGCAGAAGCACATAGCGAAAAGATACCCTAACACAACACAAAAGAAAGAAGACCCAAGGGATTTTTACATTCCTTGTAATATTAATGGAGTTAACATAGCCAGGGCATTCACGAATTTAGGAGCAAGTATCAATATGATGCCCTACACCTTTGGTCAAAATTTGGGGTTAGGAGAGTTAGAGCCCACAAAGATATTAGTGAAAACGGTAACAGTTCACCAACCGAAGGGGATTATCAAGAACGTGCAAGTACAAATTGATAAATTCATCTTCCCTGCATATTTCTATATACTAGATATTGGAGAAGATGTGGAAGCCCCCTATGGTCCTTAGACAACCATTCCTGGCTACTTCTCGCTTGATTCTTGACATTGATAGGGATGAACTAACTCTGAGGGTATGAAAGCAGCAAATAACCTTAAAAGTGACAAAGAAAGACAACAGGTCTCCTCCACTTCTAAATAATATCAAAGAAACCGAACCTCGAGGGCAATGGGAAGAGATGTTTTGTAACATCCTAATTTTTCTCTCAATCACAGCTTAGTAGAGCTTAAATCAACTAGCTTGCGCTCTTCATCCTTATTCAATTTAGTTGTTACACTTATGGGTGTTCCATATGTCTTTGCTTGATCCAGTTACAAGTTCTTGAGTAGTTCTTTGATGTACTTAAATTAACTAAAGATCTCCTTAATTTGCTTAATTTAGAGTCTAAGAAAGAAGTTGAGCACTCCTTAAGCAGCCCTACCATGCTTATCTCAAATTCTCTACTTACACATTTAGAAAATTCTTGACACAAGGTTTCCTTAGTTACACTAAAAATAATATCGTCATTATAAATGTGAATAATTATAATGCCATTTTTATAGTTTTTAATAAAAAGTTTATGTTAACCTTGCTTTTAGCAAAACCAAATTTCAAAATAAATGTGTTTAACTTACCATACTAAGCTCTAAAATTTTGTTTCAAACTTTATAAAGCTTTAGAGAGCTTATAAACATGGTTAGGTGCATTATGAATTTTGAAACTAAGAGGTTGATCAGCATAAAGTTCTTTTTGAATAAAACCATTAAAAAGTACACTTTTAGAATCATTTGAAATAATTTTTAATTTATAGAAGATGCAAATAAAGTAATAATTTTATAGCTTCTAATCTAGCTATTAGTACAAATGTTTTCTTAAAACATACACTGTCCTTTTGATTATACCCACTATCCACCAATCTAACTTTGTTTCTCGCTATAGTAATTGATTTATCTAATTTTTTTACACATCAATTCAGTACCTATTATTTGGTAGTCTTTAGGTCTATATACTAAAGTACACACCTTACTTCTTTCAACTTTGTTTAACCACACCTTACTTCTTTCAACTTTGTTTAAATTTTTATTCATAGTAAAAACCTAATTTTCATCATTAAGGGTTCTTCTATGGTATTACACTTAATTACGAAACAAAAGTAATATGAAATAAATATCTAAGATGAGATTTACTAATTACCCTTGTTGAACATCATCTATAACTTGATCTGGAGTATAATTCTTCTTGAATTTTTAATTTCTTGGAAGCACCTTATCCTTCTTATCTCTCTCATTTGGTTAAACAATAATTTCACTTAGCTTATACAAGGTGTCTTAGTCATCAATCTTGTTCTCTTCAAGAGTTAATTTCTCCAAATCATCAAATAAACCTATGTCATCAACTTTAAAATTTTTATTGAATATAAGGAGGATAAATTAAAAAATAACAAGTTTACATTCTTTAATAACAGGACTCTTCCTTTAAACACTCTCTATAATTGCTAGTTAAGGAATAACTAAAGAAAATTCCTTCATCGACTCTGGATTCAAACTTTCATAAGTTATCTTTAGCATTCAAAATGTTACATTTACAACAAAAAAATTTGGATTAGCTAATCTTTGACTTCTTTACATAACGAAGTTCATAAGGTATTTTATCTAAAGCTATTCTTATGTAGACTCTATTGAAAATGTGACACGCAGTTGCCACGTCTTTCGTCCAAAAGTACTTTAGAATAAATATTCATTCATCAAGATCATAGTTATGTCTTCTAATGTGTTATTTTCCCTCTTAATATCTTCACTTTTTTTAGGGGTCCTTGGAGTAGAGAAATTGTTAAAGATACCATTTTCTTTATAAAAGGCTTCAAATCTTTCATTGTCAAACTCCCTACCATGATCACTCTTAATTGATTCAATTAAGAGTTCCTTTTCATTTGCACTTTATTTAAAAATTTGACAAATTTCCTAAAGCATTAATCTTTTGTAGTTAAGAATAAATCCATGTAAACCTAATAAAATCATTTACTATATTCAAAATATAAAATTTACCACTAGACTAGTAGCTCTAGTTGGGTCAAACAAATCCATATGAAGTAATGACAAAAGTCTACGGGAATTTATCGATTTTTTCTCTTAAATGGACTTTTGGATTATTTTCCTATTTGGCATGCTCCATACTCCTTAATTTCTCAAATTTGGCCCTTGATAGTCCATTAACAAGTTTATTAGTGTTAAGGTTGGAGATAAGGTCCATGCTTGTATGTCTAAGCCTTTTATGTCAAGTCTATGAATCTTCACTAATTAAGCACTTTATATTTTAGTTAGAGAAATCATCAAGATGAATTGTATATATATATTCCCTTCTCTCTTACCTAAAATTGTAATGTTATTTTCAAAATATTAAACATCACTATCATCACTATCAAAATATTTAAAATTTGAGATTACCTTATCATCACCTTTATGTAAGAACTTATGAGCTACTTCTCCTTTAGAATCCTAGTTTTGAAATCCTTTGTTTCAAATTAAGTGTAGGCTTTAAGTTCCTTCTTTCTAATTTTGTTCCTTTTATTTTTCTTGTCATTTCTCTCATATTTATAATTGTCTTTGAGGAGAGGGAATTGAAACTTTTAAGTGTCTAATTTTCTTAAATTTAAAACAAATAATTTTGTATGATTTACATTTTGACTCTACCTTACTACCCTTAAAATCCTTACTTTTGTAAAAGTTCTTTCATTTAAACTTTTTTAATTTTTTAGTAACAAGGGAAATGCCTTCCTCATCACTTTTAGTACTTAATTTCTCTTCTTCATCAATTGATTCCTCCTTTAAACCTTGAAAACCATTTTTTTGTGAGTTATTTTCCCTTTTTATTAAGTCTCATTGAGCCTCATTTTGTAAGTGAATAGTAATCTAATAAGTTCCTCCAATGGCAACACATTTGATCTTTTTCTTCTTGAATTATTATCACCTTGGCTTTACAAGACTTTGGAAGAGTCCTTAGAGATTTCCTCTTAATTCAACATGTATATATCTTTCCTAAGCATTTGAGAATATTAATAATATCAATAAACCTAATGTACATAGTAGATATGCTTTTATCATATACATTTGATATATTATTATCTTCACTTTGATATTATTTACTTCACTTGTTCCCTTATTTGTAACTTCTAAGGTTTGTCAAAATTTATGAGTCGTTTCATAAATAAAGACTGTTGAATTCATTCCTTCTTAATAAATAAAATAAAATGAGAACAACCTTGTTATTCAAGAAAATTAGTCTTTTATCTTGAGGATACCTTTCTTCTTTTAGTTTAAGAATTTTTCTATCATCTATAACTTTAGTAGGAATAAATGAACTATATGAGACAATTTATCATAAGTTAACATTTTTTACCACTAAGAAAATTTTCATTCTTGTTTTTTTGTTAAAGATAATCATTCATCAAGGAAAGGAGCCCTACTAATATTTTGGCCATCTTTGTTAAATGAATATCTTGATATACCTAGATATGAAATGAAAATCTTTTTTGTAATTTCATTTGAAATTATAACAAAATAGACCCACTTTAATACCTCTTTTTGGGGAACAGAGTTTGAAAATCAAGTTTATAATGATTCGATAAATAACTAGGTGAAGAGGAACATTCTTATATTAATCTTTTATCAGTAACAAGGAACCTTTACAATATTTCTTGAAAGGTAAGGAAAAACCTCGTTGCTTCATAAGATAACCAAATAAAAGCAAATGAACCTTAGTTACTCACTTTAATGCTCAAAGGCTCCCCATCACTTCACAACCAATGAATGAATATTTGTAAATGCTTCAAAACTTTGGTAAATGTGTTACTATAAATTTAAAATGTCATAAAGATTTTTAAAAATTTAAATCATAATTGTTTATACCAATACTAGCTCCAGAATATCATTAGATACAAAAACTAGCTATAGTAATAACTAGTAATCGTGAAATTAGTCGATCAATCTGGTATATTGCTTTTTTGACAATTATATTAACCAATGTCATATACAAACTCATTACTTACATTATTGTTTGAATTTCATAACATATTGGTTGATCAGTATGTCTACAAGCATGTATTTAAAGAATTTTCAAGTTCTTTTCAAAGGTCAAACCATATTCTTTTGGATAAAAGTTGACCCACAATATTTTAAAAGTTACTCAAATAGTATTATAAAGATTAAAAGGGTTCTTTTCAATTAAAAATCTTTATTCCTCTTAGCAAATAGAAATATTTATGCATTAAGTTCAAAATATGATATGCTTGTGCGTGAAGAGCCTCTAAAGCACTAAAATAGCTACGTATGAGTTATAAAAAGGATTATAATTAAATTTATAGATTTATTGTTCTTTGACCTTCCTGTATCTTGATATTATTCTTAGTTTGAATGCATTTGATCATTAAAAAAAATTGATTTCATTTTATGTAGCTTTCTTTTAAGACATCAAAGAACAAATCACATGTAGTAACTATGCTTTGTTACCATCAGAACGTGGATTGTAACCTATCTTCATTCAATAGCATGCTACCTTATTTCTTTACATAGAATTTACGTATATTCTTGCCTTAGTAATGTTAAAATCTAGGCCTATATCGAGAACCATACATAAATGTTTAAGATGATAGGGGTAGATCGCATAATGTTTTAGTGGGTAGTTTAGTATATGTTTAGATGTTAAATTAAATGATTAGTGCATGCTTATCTCATGATTGTATTATTTAGATAAATATTTGTGTTTTGAGTGTTTTATAAGTTAGAGCATGCTTTGTGTATTTGAGGTGCCTTGATTTGTTTGTTAGTGTTTGAGATTAGATATCGAAGAACGGAGAAGATTTGTAGGCCACAACCATGGCCTGGATATTCGGCCCCATGATTATGACAGAAGCAAAATGGACAGGCCATGATTATAGCCTAAAGGGCCACAGTCGTTGCCTATATAACAGTAGACATAAATCAGCTTCTAAAAATCAACTTTGCGAGGCTATTTCTGACTTTTTAGGCTCAGGTAAAACCTAGATTTTACCCTACATAGAAAAGACTACAAAGAGGCTTAAGAACCCTAATTTTTCGTGCCTCCATTTGCCACTTTTGAGAGAGAGAACACAAGAAAGAGAAAAGAAGCAGAGAAGGGGAGAGTAGCATCTACAGCTGCTGTCTAACCACTCCAACCCAGCTATTTCAAGTTCTTTCCTTCTTTCTCTTATTTATTTACTTCATCTTGATGTATAACTTGGGCTTGAGAATGTTGAACATGTTGTTAATGATGTTCTAAACTCCTTTAGGTATTTGTTCTTAAATCAATGTTAATGTTGTTTCTTTTAATGTTAATACATTGGGTATTTGTGATTATTTATTGTATTTGCATGTTTCAATAACAAATTGAGAGAGTGAACTGATAGCAAAATGATTAGCTTAGTAATGAGAGTTAATCGGTAATTTATACAAAGAGATATCTCATATGAGGGCCCGATAATCTATTAGAGGGCTTAGATTTAATTGGATGTGTGGGCTTTTTATTAATTGAGAGATTGCAAATTTCACAATTCAATTAGGATCATATAACTCGAGAGAGAGTAATCCACCCTTCAAAAGTCTAGGACTGATACCGAGTTAACTCAAAAGTAATCACGTTAGCATATGACAATAGGATAAATCCCCCTTATCATAATTCTTTGATCTTGTCTTATTGCGATATCTCAATTGTTAAGTGGTTGTGCTCCATTTTGATTTAATTTCGTTAATTTCAAAATTTTTATTTGCATTCAACCCCTACTTAATTGTTTAATTTTCTTTTTATCTTTATTTTCATTTAAATCACATTTTTACAACCTTAGACAAATTAGGATTCAATTATTTCACTAATTCCTCGTGGGATCAATACCTCAACTACTACGCTTATAACCCGAGCACTTGCAGAACATTGAGGGTTTTATAAATAGAATAAAACTTGCCTCAACATGAGACCTGCATTTATAATAAGGCATAGTGGATGAAGAATTTGTATAAGAATTTTTATGTTTATTTAGATGAGTATGTATCATGTTCATTTTCCATCTTAGGTAAAGGTTCTTCACTATACAATTCTTTACTCTTGACAAATGTAGTCTTGGTACTATATGCACTCCCATAACTATATCTAGTCATACGCCTATTATTGAAATTCTTTTGTTTTCCTAGCATGCTTTCTAATTTTTCACTTCCTTTGCTAAATTTGCGCATGAATTCCTTAAGAGCATTGACCTTCTTTTTCAATATATTATTCTTATGTTCTAACGAATTTAAGTTATGATTATCAATGATAACCATAATCATTGATGCTTTGATACTATACAATTCACTCTTCATCTTGTCATTTTCACTAATGCATACATCTAGATTCTTTTAAGCCTCTTTGAGTTTGGAAGATAGTTTCTTCTTTTTCATACCTATGGCCTCAAGACTTTCAATTAGTTGATTATAGGAATATTCAATATCACTATCATAAGATTTATTCTTAAAGAATAACTTATCATCATCATCCATAAAACATATGTTAGCTACTTATCCTTTTAAAATTCTGACCTTCATAATCACTTATATCATCCCAAGTTAAGGTGTTAAGTTCTTTATTTTAGTTTTTGTCCCTTTTTTATTGTTTCATACTTTTTTGTTTCCTTTAAGGAGATGACATTTGGAAGAAAGAATGTAACGAAGGGGATTCTTATTTGTAGTTTATATGACTAGGTTTCCCATAATTAAAATAAATGATAATTTACACTTGGTATCAAATTTACCATTTTTGAAGTCCTTTCTATTGTAGAACTTGTTTCTTATTAAAAGCTTATTGAATCTTTTAGTCATAAGAGCAATGTCTTCCTTATTGCTTCCATCAAAGGATGTCTCTTCCTCTTACTTGGAATGTCCTTTGAAGCCGTGAATATTAATTTCTTCCTTTTAAGAACTATATATTTTTATTTAGTTTTCTTAAGTCTCATTTCTTACTTGAGAAAAGATTTAATGAGCTCCTCCACCAGTAACATAATTAAGTCCTTTATTTCTTGGATGGCTGTTACCTTGGCTTCCTAAGTTTTCGGAAGAGAATTAAGCAATTCCTTAACCATCTTAACATTTGTATATGTTTTTTATAGGCCTTTAAGTTCATTAATATTTTCAATAAATCTAGTGTGCATACTAAAAATGCTTTTATCATGTTTCATTTGAAACAATTCATATTTGTGTATTAGCATGTTCACTTCACTTTCCTTAACTTAATTTGTGCCCTTATATGTAACTTCTATTGTATGGCAAATTTTGTGAGTTTCTCCACTGGTAGAGACTATATTAAAGTCATTTCATTTTAATGCTCAAAATAAGTTATAAATAACCTTTTATTCAACAAAATTAGTTTCTTATCTTAGAGATCCTATTCTTCCTTTAATTTGAAAGCTTTTCTATATGATTTTTGTGAAAATCAATAGGACATTTCAAACATTTTCTCATAAGTTAACACTTTTAGCCTCAAGAAATTTCATTCTAGTTTTCCAATAAAGATGATCATTTCTATCAAATAAGGATCTCCTACAATACTGTGGTTACCATAGTTATGTGAAGAAGTTGATGCACTTAGATTGGACATTAATAAATATTCTTTTTAAAGTTTATTTGAAATAGCAATTAAAAGATTCACTTTGATACCCCTTGTTAGTTCAAATTCAAATAGAATGGTGATATGAAATGAAAATTTAGTCAATTTTAATTAAAAAAATAATGTAAAGAGTGTAGGGAAGAGAAATTGCAAATCAATTTTACAATGGTTTAAAAAACAATCCTTACATATATGCACTCTTCCCATCTCTCTTAAGTTATGTTAAGCTCTTCTTTCAGTCAGGTAAAGAGGAAACTTCTTGCACCAAAATTTGTTTATGTCGAGTAAAGAGTAAACCTCTTACATTCTTCCTTGAAGGTGAAGAGCAACTATAGTTATTTTTGGATCAATCAAATACAAGAGGATAGTCCCCAAATGAACTTTATAATTTGAAGAATCCTTGCTCATTTTAATACTTAAGGGTTCACAATCACTTTGTAATGAATGTATAAATCCTTGAGAATGCTTTAAAACTATTTTATATGTGTTCTTATAACACCCAAATGTTATAAAGTTGCTGAAAATTTAAAAATGCAAATATTTATACCTATAGTTGCTTAAAAATATAGTTAGAAACAAAAACAAACCATTGCAATATATTAGTAACAATGACATTATTCTACCACTCTGCCATATTAGTCAACTAATATATCATATTAATCGACCAATATATCAACCATTATTGACATATACTCACAATACATGAAATTTTTATTTGAAACTACATTTTTAAACCATTAAAAGATATTAGTCGACTGATATATTATACTAATCTATTAATGCATCGACCAGTATTGATACAAAATCATAATGTGTGGTTTGTTAGCTTTCAAGCTATATTGGTTGAGCACATTGGTACTTTGGTTGATCAATGTATCAAAGAACCATACATTGGTTGACCACTATTTTAGATTGGTAGACCAATGTACCTGGAAACATATTTCTAAAGATTTTCAAGCTTGTTAAATTGTCAAAATTGTTCTCTTAATAATAAATTAACTCAAACACTTCTCAAAAGACTCTTCAAAGAATATTTTAAAGAGAAAAAGGGATTTCTTTGAAATAAACCTTAATTACTCTTGAAATTTGGAAGTATTTATACCTTAAGTTGAAAATATGATATGCTTATGTATAATGAGCCCCTAAAATATTAAAGCAACCAAGTAGGAAGTGATCGACGGTTTACGTATGCTAAGTTTTAACATTTATAACCTCAATAATATCGTAAGCGCACAGGTCGTTCGTGTAGTACTTAAGATATCGATCCCACGAGGAGGAGTAATTTAATCCTAAAATCTAAGGCTTGACTCAAATTTGCAATAAATTAAAATAACAAGCTAATGCAAAGAATTAATCAATCTCAAGAATTAAATTCAGAAATTATAAACAGGATAGCAAATTACATAACCCAATCAAGAATCAACCTAGGAACTTCCAATTGAGAGAAAGGGGGTTTTAATCTGACTTTAACAAAAATATAATTGATTATGAAATTATTGAATTACAAGGTCTAGACGGTCCTATGGTAGATTACTCTCTCTCGAGTTATAATCTTTAATCTAATTGATTATGAAATTATCGAATTACCAGGTCTAGACGGTTTTATGGTAGATTACTCTCTCTCGAGTTATAATTTTTAACCCTAATTAATAATCCCTAATTAGATTATGGAATTCCAATCTCTTGATTCACAATTTACACAAAACCTAATTTAGTTCTAAAATTTCCTAATAACCTACAGAAACCTATACACGATCTCTCTCTATACAAATTTAACAGTTTGATTCAATTCTTTATCTATCAAACTACCTAACTCTCGTTAGCCCAATTTGATGGTGTTCACTCAACTCACCCTCTCAGTTTGTTACCAAATTATTAACAACAGAAATTGAATCATGAATAACTCAATAAAATCGCAACAAATCAAATTTCATTAATATCAAAGACAAATCCCAAAGGTGAGTTTAAACAGTATCCTCAACATTAAACAATCTATCATTTATGGCTATCTCAAATTCTATACAATTGTAAGAAGGAAATAAACCATAAATAGTTCGGAATGGAAGATGATGGAGGCAGCGACGGCTACAAACCACCTGTTCCGGGAAGTACTTTATGTCAAGCTTTTTCTCCATGTCTCTCTTCCTTCGTCTCCTTCCTCAAATCTCTTGAGAAGCTCTCTAGGGTTTCGGAATTTGGATGATGCAAAAAGCTCATTTCTCTATTCTTTGATGTTCCTTAAATACCTTAGAAGTCTTAGGGTTCATTCGAGGTTGAAACAGTCCGAAAAGTCCCTCGAAGCTTGACATTTTTAACTATTTTTGTGTCTATCCGACGCAAGCCACGATCGTGGCTTAATCCATTCTATCACAATCATGGACCAAGAGCCATGATCATAGCCCAAGTACCACGATCATGGCCTAGATCAGACCTCCCTGTCACGATCGTGGCCAAAGCGTTATGATCGTGGCCTGGGGCATGGTGGCTCATATCTCTCTTTCACGATCGTGGCAGCTGCACTACAAGAAAAATGTACTTTTGCGACAGTCTTTACCAACGGAAAACACAGACTTTCCATCGGTATGTAAGATTAGCGACGAACATTTCCGCCGGACATAAGCATCGTAGAAACGGCCGTAGCTAATAAATATCGACAAAAAATAATTTACCGTTGGTAAATTTACTGACGAAATATTTTTTATTATCGGTATATTTAAGAACGGAAAATTATTTTCCATCGGTATATTTACCAACAGTTGGAATACTTGCATCGGTAAATTGTTACAAAATTACCGACAGTTATTCTGTCTGTAATTATCGACGATAAGCCATTGGTTATTTCGTCTGTGATTACCGATGATTATGCACTCCGTCTTTGATTATTGATGATTATGCACTCCGTCTGTGATTACCGACAGTTTCCATCTTTCCATCGATACTTTTTATGTAAACCGTGAGAAAAATTGTTCCAAATTTACCAACGGAAGTTGTTGTTCCGTCTGTGACCGACGGTAATGTTTATTCTGTTGATAAGTGTTTAAGTTTTAGCGATGGATTTTCATATGTCTGTCAGTAAATGAATTAGAAATCTTTTTTTTTTAAATGTACTGTCAATACCGCCAATATATTTTATTTTGCATAGTTTAAACATCTATTAATGTAATAGTATAAATTTAATTTTTTAAACATAAATTTGATTGATGATATAAAGTTAAAAATATCTTAATTGATAATAAAAACATTAAATTGTACATAATAAGTTTTCGTAATTTTAATAAAATGACCAAAAGTACACTATTAATTTAGAAACGGTGGATGCTCTGATTGGTGCGAGGAAATGCTACCCTTACCCTGCAACTCATCCACCTCATTACGGAGCTGAGCTATGTACTACATCGACTGTTACAACTGAGTTGCCCATGTCTGCATTGTGCTCCGAAATCCTTGGACTTCATTGGTTATGGACTGCCTACTAGATGCTGCTGCACTTGACGTGGAGGATTGCGAATAACATATATTCACAAATGTACAATGCTTTCTACAAGTGGAAGAATAATATGTTTCTTTTTGGTATAAGTTCATAAACTATGGTATCATCTTTTTGTTTAATAATGTTAGAATTTATGTATTAAGTCTAACTTTATGTAACGCAAGAAGGGAACAAAAAAAAGAAACATTACTATTCTTCTGTAATGAGAGGATATACTTAAATATGCTTTCTAATCAAAGTTATCGTTTCCCTGATGAATTTCAATTTAAATATTTACTTTGTAATGCATTAAATAAGTATTATTTGTGTGCAAAACTAAAGATATACTTGTTAGTCTATGCGAAGCTTAATTAATTACTTGTAAAGTCACTTCATTGTAGATATAAATATCTAATGACTTTGGTTTCATCATTTGACTCGTAGCCTCTTAGTTATATGTAATCAATTAAATGATTAAGGTCATATTTTACTTTACACCTTAATTTTCAGTTACAAATTTCCAAAAGGATTAAAATTTATTAAATTTTTAAAACTTCTTACCTTGACATAGAAGGAAGAGTAGGGTGGGACAATATATTATTTCAGGAATAGAAAAAAGAAAACATGGCCAACAGAAATAAATGCATTTCGTAATTAGATAAATTTTGAGATAATAACAAAACATTTTAATATCATACACTTTAACTAGCTTATCATCAAAACCTCGACATCCATGTTGAAATTGATAATGTTTTAGAAATTAAAATACCTAGGAAAAATGAAAAAATAAAGTTGAAAAAACATAAAAAAGATAAAAGAAATTAGGTTTTAAAATTTCTCTTCTTTACCAACATCTCTTATTCCATATCCAAATACTTACAATTGATAATGATTTCATCTAATCAACCTAACAATCACTAGTTACACATTCTC
>JANZXP010100683.1:0-20226 GCA_027576715.1 Erythroxylum flavicans
CTTTAAAATACTCCTAACCCATTCCAATTTACCAAAATGACCAAAATGCCCTTCCCATAAGTGAGGGGATGTTACAAAGAGTCACAAGAAAATAATCTACTACTCGTTGAATAGAAAATTCTTCACCAAGCAATTTGATTTGATTGACAATGGACATGAGTTTGCTTTCATATTCTTTGACAACTTCAATTTTCTTCATCTGTAGCATGTCAAAATCTCTTTTAAGATTAAAAGTTTGTATCAACCTTGTTTGATTATTGCCTTCAAACTCTTCCTTAAGTTTGTCCCATACTTCTTTAGGTGATTCATAAACCATTCTATTTGTAAAATTTCCATTTGACACGACCAAATATATATAAGAGAGTGCTTTTGGTTTTCTTACCACTTCTTCATCAAACTTTTTTATTTGATTTAATTTAGATTTTTTGAAAGTGGGGTAGGATTAAATCACTCTTAAACAACCTCTCACAGGCTTAGGGCTCTTAAATAGGATTTCATTTTGATGGCCTATGAATGATAATTTTTTGAATTGGAAATAGGTATAGGAAGAAAACAATTATTTAATGTCATTTCACAAAGATTGAACACTCACAAAAATTTTTCTCTATCCTTATAAGCCCATAAAAACCTTAGAGCTTTAATATCACATTTGTTGGAAAATATAATAATCAAAAAAAGAAAGAGCTTTGTTGGACAAAATAATTAACTCAACAAATTAGAACGCTAGGCCTAAATAAATTGGAAAACATTTGAACTAAATTGTCCTAAAAACAAGAAATTTAAAAAACTAATGTGGAATGAATAGCCACTAACCTAAATACAACTTAATAGAAAAAATCAATAATAAAAACATGCTTAAAAAATAAAACATTATTACCAACTACTCCTTAAAATTAAGAAACAATTAACTAGTGGTTTGAAGCACTTTAATCAACAAAGAGGACCATATCAATATGGTTGTTTTATTTTATTTATTTTGTCTCTATTTCTTTATATTCAAAGTGATGCATGTGTATGAAAGATAAGATGATCATATAAAAATGGTGTAGCAACCTCATCTAATAACCATAAAGAATGCAACAAGCATTTCATAATAACAACAGTTCCTGGTCTTACTTGAGCTAATATCCAAAGAAAAGTCCAATCCATGAAAACCTGCTAAGGAAAGCTTATTTCTTTATGCAAACAAGGAATGTGCAGAACCTTCAATTGAATCAAATAAAACTCATACGTTGGTACGTCCTAAAATTTTTTATGAAAATCTCCCAATACTAATCTATGTGTCAGAGTTAGAGCATATATATTATGAAGTAAGTTGACTAAGTTAAATGAAGGGTATTGTATGTCTATTTGTCCTGGATAATGTTGTAAGGGCCTAAAGGATGGTTAGAAGGAAACAGATAAAGTATACCGCTAGTCTCCTCCATTGGCTCAAGAAACAGCTTCAAGTTATTGGCCTTTTTAGATTAATTGACTTTGTAATTTGAGCTAAAATTGGTTATAGTACAAAAGAGAATGTATATAATGTATCACCACTATTGGGTGAAAGCTGAAGAAACAACAATACTACTCAATCCCATCTTCTACTTCAATATATTAAGCTGATCAGAAAACTTAGTTCCTTTTAGAATTTCAACAGTTTCATAGATTATGAGTTTGAACAGGCTATTGATAAGTTCTTTGTAAGTTGTCACACTCTACATAATTACCACTAATAATCGAGAACACCACTAAAGCTTCTTAAAATGGACCTAACTGAAGCTCCACTTGGGAGCACTTTGATCCAGTAAAAGGATAGAATCAATTTTAAGGTTAGATTTTCCCTCCATCAATGTTTTCAAAGTCCTTATTAATGCACTTATAAATCGTTAGAAGTCAAACCCGTTTGGTCAAAAAATAAATGAATTTTATTTACTTAGTACTATCACTTACTTAGCTGAGTGCTAGCTATCAAAGTTTCTTAACAGAGTTTTCCTATTAGTGGAGCTATAGCTATCAAATTTGGTAAAAAAATCGACTCCCAAAGCCTATAAATGGACCCTTACGGTTATAATGTATGTATAAGAAAAAAAAGAAGAAAAACATAGAGATAAGGCAGAAGCTCATATAGCAGTAGCTATTAAAGAGGGTAACATCAATTTATTAACAATATATTATTGTTTGAGTTATAATTGTGAATTTATTACATTTCTAAGAAGTGGTATCAGAGTTAGGTTTATGACTACGTTTCAAGAATATGAAAAATGGTCAATATGATTCAGCCTCAAATTCCAAAATTAACAAAGACATATTATGAAAACTAAAGCATCCAAATGAAGATAATATTCGAATCACATGATTTGTGGGAGATTATTGAAGAGGGCTACACTAAGCCTAGAGGTGCCACCGTCGAAGCATCTTTATCAAATGCACAAAAGACAACACTTAAGGAATCATGCAAAAAGGAAAAGAAAGCTTTGTTTTTCATCTTTTAAGGAGTTGATGAATAAACATTTGAAAAATATCAAAGGAAAAAAAATTAAAAGATGCATGAGAAACTCTACAAATATCTCTTCAAGGAGCCAAAAAAGTTAAAAGGTATAGCTCTACTCTCTTAGAGAGACATTAAAAATGTAGATAGGAAAAGATTAGTGATTATGTTACTCATCTAAAAACAGTGGCAAATGAGATGAAAAGAAATGGAGAAGCTTTTGATGATATCAGGGTGATGGAAAAACTCTTACGTTCACTGACAAAGAAATTTGATTATGTTGTCCCTACCATTAAAGAATCAAAGAATTTGTCACAAATATCTATTAATGAGCTTATGGGCTCTCTTTAAGATTATGAGCAGAGAATGATCCAAAATGAAAAGGTGGTCTGGAACAAGCTTTGCAAAGCAAGTTATCTATTGTAGACAATCAAACTAGCGGCAGTTGTGAACAAGGCAAAGGAAATCAAGGTAGCTACAGAAGTACCTACAGAAGTGGATGTAGTGGATAAGGACATGATAGGAAAATTTTTAATAAAAGGTCAAACAAATGAAGGCTATTATATATATGGTCGTGGTTGAGGATTCCAAAATTGAGGAAAGGACAATTTTTGACAGGAAGGTGATAAATCATAAGTGAAATGCTATAACTATAACAAGTATGCCCATTTTAGTTATGAGTGTAGATTAACCCCTAAAAGGGAGGAAACAAATCATTTTATAGCAAGAGAAGATAAAGAAGTTGAATTTACTATTTTCTTAACATATAAAGGAAATGAAGAGTGCAAAAAAAAATGTTTGGTATCTTAACACTAGTGCTAGCAATCACATGTGTAGATGAAAAGAGCTGTTTACAAATTTGGATGAGAATATCCAAGGAGAACTTACTTTCAGTGACTCACCTAAAATTCCAATTAAAAGTAAAGGTAAAATTATGATTACCTTAAAAAATGGAGAGAAGAGGTATATATATGACATTTATTATGTACTTTTATTATCAGCCTTGGTTAGCTTTTAGAAAAAGGGTATGAAATATACTTGAATGATTGTTCTCTTGTCATCAACAAAAGTGGAGAATTAATTTTCAAAGTTGATATGACAAAGAATCATCTTTTCACACTTGATATTTAGTCAGAAGCACTGAAGCGCATGAAGTCTGTCATTAAAGATGAATCATAGCTATGGCATTTAAGGTTTGATCATCTTGGATTTACTAGCTTAAAATTATTATCAAAAGCAAAGATGATAAATAGAACTTTGAAAATTAATCAACAGATCAATTATATGAGGTATGCATTAAAAGAAAACAATATAGACAAAGTTTTGAACTTGGAAAATCATAGAGAGCAAGAAGATCGTTGGAGATTATTTACTCAGATATTGTTGGACCATTTGATATATCATCACTTGGTGGAAATAGGTATTATATTACCTTTATTGATGATTTCAACAGAAAAAGTTGGGTGTATATTCTTAAAGAAAAACAAGAAGCCCTTGATAAATTTAAAGAGTTCAAAATAATGACAAAAAAAAACAAAGTGGGCAATATTTAAAGATACTTAAATTTCATAGAGGAGTTGAGTGCACGTCAAAGTTGTTTGAAACAATTTGCAAAGAGTATGGAATCGTTCATCAATTGAGAGCTTCATAAACACCGCAACAAAATGGCATTGCAGAAAGAAAGAATTGCACAATTCTTGATATGGTGAGAAGCATCGTGAAAGGAAAGAACTTACAGAGAACTTTCTGGGCTGAAGTTGTTCTATGTGTTATTTATTACTAAATAGATATCCAAAAAAATGTAAAATTCAAAACACCAAATGAAGCATGGAGTGGTAGCAAGCCAACAATTGGACATCTCATGACTTTTAGGTGCATTGCATATGCCCATGTTCCTAATAAAAAAAGGAAGAAGTTAGATGAAAACGGTGAAAAGTACATATTTATTGGTTATGAAAAGAGTAGTAAGGCGTATAGATTGTATAACCATCTGATTGAGAAGGTGATCTTCTCACGAGATGTCGAATTTGATGAAGTAGATTATTGGAAATCAAAGAAAGATGATAACAAAATTCAAGGACTATTTTTTGATGATGATAATGATGATGACTTTAACACACAAGATGAACAAGGAGACGAACAGACTCCTTCACAGAGCCCTACTTTAACAACTCCTGAATCAACACCATTAACTTAATTGCAATTCAGAGGAGCACTTATAAAAATGCAGAGTCTAAATGATATCTATGATGCCACAGAACAGGTGCAAATAACATTTGATTATTCATTGTTTTGTTGAATGGAGAATGTGATCCATTAACATACAAAAAGGCAATTAAATATGAGAAGTGAAAAAAGCCATTAATGAAGAAATTGTTGTGACCAAAATAAACGACACATAGGAACTAACTAATCATCTAAAAGTACATAAGGCAATAGGAGTTAAGATGGTGTACAAGACAAAAAGTAATCAAAAAAGAAAAGATGAAAAATATTAAGCAAGATTAGTCACTAAGGGCTATAAACAGAGAAAAGGAATTAACTCTGAAGAAGTATTGGCTCCAGTTGTAAGAATTGATACTATATTAGATTTCTTATGGCACTGGCAGTATAAAATAAATGGAAGATTTATCAGATGGACATGAAATCAGCTTTCTTAAATGGATACCTAGAAGAAGAAGTCCATATTAAGTAGCCACCAGGATATATTAAAAAAGGATAGGAAGACAAAGTCTATCGTCTGAAGAAAGCATCGTATAGATTAAAGTAAGCTCCACATGCTTGGAATATTAGAATAGATGAGTATTTCCAAAAGAATGGTTTTGCAAAAGGCCTACATGAATATACCTTATACACGAAGAAAAATCAAGATGGTGATATCGTGATTCTGTGTTTATATGTGGATGATATGATCTTCATAGGAAATGATCCAAGTATGTTTAGTGATTTTAAGAAAGCTATGACTAAAGAATTAGAAATGACAAATATTGGTAAAATGTCATACTTTCTTGGCATCAAGATAAAACAAATGGAAGATAGAATATTTATGTCATAGAAAAAGTATGTGGAACAAATCTTTTAACAAATTTAGAATGAAGGATTGCAAGCCAATGGCTATGCCAGTAGATACAGGTGTAAAATTGAGAATAGATCCAAATAAAGAGTCACTAAACCTGACATTGTTCAAGATTCTAGTCGGAAGTTTAAGATACTTGACTTTCACACACCCAGATATTATATACACAATTGGATTGGTTAGTAGATATATAGAGAAGCTAAAGCAAGATCACTTCATTGCAGTAAAAAGAATTTTAAAATATGTTAAAGGTATGATAAATCATAATCTATTTTATACCACATTCTCAAGATTTAAAATTGATTGGTTATTCAAATAGTGATTATGATGGAGACTTAGATGATCGGAAGAGCACCTCTAGATATGCATTTCATATTAGATCAGCAATATTTTCTTGGTCATAAAAAAGCAACAAATGGTTGCTCTCTTGACGTGTGAAGCTGAGTATATCACTAAAACAACACGTACATGTCAAACAATATAGATGAAGAATATTTTGAGTGAGTTATATCACATAAAAGAAGGTTCGATTACAATATACATTGACGATAAATTTGCTATATCACTTATGAAAAATCTAGTGTCATATAGCTGAAGGAAACATACAGACATGAAATATCATTTTATTCGAGAGTAAGTGAAAAACAAAACTTTAGAACTCGTTTATTGTAAAACTGAAGATCAAGTTGCAAATATTTTTACAAAGCCTTGAAGACTAATGGCATGCAAAGTCAGGTTTGAGGGGGAGTGTTATAAGTCAAACCCATATGGAACTCTTTTGGGTTCTTCTAGTCAAAAAAAACAAATGACTTGTATTTATTTAGGCATATCACTTTCTTAACTGTATGCTAACTGTCAAAGTTTCTTAACAGAGTTGTATTTTTAGTGAAATTATAGCTGTCAAAGTTGGTAAACAAACTGACTCCCAAAGCCTATAAAAGGACCCTTGTGTTCGTAATGTATGTATGAGAAAAAAAAGAAGAAAAACATAGAGATAGAGTAGAAGCTTATACAGTAGTAACATTGAAAAGTGTAACATCAGTTTATTATCAACATATTATTATTTGAGTTATAATTGTGAGTTTATTACATTTCCAATATAGACTACCCGTGTAAATTTTTAGCTAGTGAAATATTCAACATTTCACACCAAGTTCAACATTGTGTGAGAGAACTAAAAGGAATTTATGCTCGTTTGCTTTTTTCAAAGAGTTAGAGAAGAACTACTAAAGATTCAATTTTTATAGAAACTCTTAAAAGTTACTATCTTTTCTTCTCCATTCATAAGTCTCTCCTTTTAGGGTGAGATAGTGATAAGTCAACGTATTGTATACAATAAGTTTTATAGTTATTCTTAAACTAGCAAATAGAATCACTCCACATTATAATGTGATACAATCCTATATAGTATACAGTAAGGCTAGTGGTAAGGTTATTATTTGAGAAACAACACAATGGAGATCAGTTTGCATCATCATTCAATTATGGGCTTGAGTCAAGTGATCATTAAGAAAGTGCATTATTTGCTACCTTTTGTGTAAACTATCTTCCAATTAGGCTATCTTTGTGTTACCAGGAAAATACATAATGACAGAAGGAGGTGACTGAATATAAACTACTTCAAATGGAGTCAATCGTATAGAGTGGTAAGCAATGTTAAAAGACCATTTGTGCAATAGAGGAATTTGACCCACGTTTACGGTTGCTCACTTGCAAAACACTACAAGTCTCTAAACAACGATTGAGAATCTCAGTTTTGCCCATTTATTTGGGAATTATAAGCACTAATAAACTCAATTTGAGTACCTTGTAATTTAAAAAGTTCCTTCCAAACTAAACTAAAAAATGTAAGGTATCTGCCACTGATTATCGATCAAGGTAGCCTATAAAGTTTACAAATATCTTTAAAGAAAATCTTAACAAGTTAAGCGGCGATAGTGGAAGTTGAAAGTGTAAAAAATGAACATATTTTGATAATCGATCAACTATCACCCACTTCGTATTCTTACTATAAGAATGTGGCAAATTGGAAATAAAACCCTTCCTAATATTAAATGGAATTGGGAGAGGGACTAACAATCATTATTGTGAGTACCATATTGTACCGACTAGAACATATCTCATCAATTAGAAAATTGTGATATTTGGTACCCAGGTTAATACCAATTGGTATCGATCACCAGCTGGAACGAAAATACCTACTAGACATCGAACTAAATTGCAAGTTTATGAAAAATTGAAGGATGTAATTAAAATTTTACAAAATTTAACCCTAACATTTAACCTACCCACACAACCCCCCAAGCCCCAAACCAGTTCCACCCACACTGTCTATGTCTCACACCTCATTCTCACTGTGCCCTTCTTCCAGCCCACATTCTTAGTCTCTGTCACAACTTGCATCATCACATCAGTCAGGCCATCACACCCATTGCACCAGACATCACCATCACACCAACACCCATCGCATGCATATGAATTAGACCATTCTAGTTAGATTACTCCTGCAATAGTCAGACCACTCCCACATTAGCAGCCGCATCCAAAGGGTCAAACCTAGTCCCTCCACTTTCAAACGGTTTGCTAGATCTAGTCATAGTGTCACATCCTTATTTGACTCGCACCCTCCCTCCTACTGACCCTCACCCAATCCACAACTCCACAAAGGAACAAACTCCATTGGCTCCTTGACCCGCAGCAATCTAGAGATTTAGCTCGGTGAAGGTTGCAAAACATTTCAACAAAATTTGTGAAATTGTGAATTGTGGAATTTTGGAATTGTGGAATTGTGTTGATCATTTCATCAGTTGATTGTTAATTTGAATATTGAATTGTGTATTTGTGTTTTATAGAGTACTGATACAGATAAATGAATATTAAATTATGAATTTATGATGAATTATGTATTTGTGTCTTATCACTTTATGTTGTGTAGTAATTCTATATGTTGAATTGTTGGTTCTTAGTGAATTGTGTTAAATTAAATTGAATTATGTAGGGTATTATGCATGTTTGACTATGGAGTTAATTTGAGTAAAATACTAAGAATGTTGATTAAATTGATGAATGAAAGATTGTTAAATTAAAGTTGAGAATTAGGATTTTAGTAACAATGTTGATTATCAGTAGTTAAGAAAATAGAATATCGATAAGCATTACAAATTGAATTGTATAAGCAAAGAAAATAGATTAATTAATTTATAGTTGAATGTGATTACATAAAATAGGTTATAAACTTATAGTTGTGAGTTATGGTTAAAATTGAATAGGTTGTAGCTGTGAGTGTATATCTTTAGTTTATGGTTAAATGATGTAATTATACAAAATGAGTTATATAAGATGTATATATGTATTGCATAATTCTGTATGTTGAATACGTGAATTGTTAGTTTTTGACTTATTGGTGAATTGTGTTGGATAAAATTGAATTATGTAGTGTATGTTAACTCTTCATTGTGGAGTTAACTTGAGCAAGAAACTAAGAATGTTGATTAAAATTGGTGAATGAAAGATTGTTAAATTAAAGTTGGGAATTAAGATTTTAATAACAATATTAATTAAAATTAGTTAAGAAAACAAAATAATTATAAGCACTACAAATTAAATTGTATTAGTAAACAAAATATATTACTTTATAGTTAAATTATAAGATTGCATAAAATAAGTTGTAAACTTATAGTTGTGAGTTATGGTTGAAGCTAAATAGGTTATAGTTGTGAGTGTATGTCTTTAGTTTATGGTTGGATGATGTAATCATACAAAATGAGTTATATAGGATAAATGTGCTTTTATGTTAGATTTGACTTTTGAGTTAAACAATACATATTTTGTGATAGCATTTGATAATGAAATTTTTTTCTCTTTATTTTGATATGAAGTTACGAAGTTAATTTTGATATAAGTATTAATTTATTTTTACAGATAAATGGAAAGAAGCTCAAGTATTCCTGATAATTCAACTGCTTTAGAATGATTCAATGATATAGCTTGAGTTCATGTTGGATTAGTTCTCCGAATGAAAAACCATATCATTTGTTTGTTTTCTAACAAGCATTTGAAAAGTGGAGGAATCACTAGATTAAAAAAGCATTTAGTTAAGATCAAAGGTGATGTGAAGTCTTGTAAAAAAGTGAGTCATGATGTCACACGGCAAATGAAGACTTTGGTTGAAGAGTATTAGCATGAGACGGATAGAAGGTAAAGATTAAATTACAAAATTAGAAGTTGAGTTCTTTTATTGGTATTTAGGATGATAGTGGGAATGTTGAAGGTGGTAATATTCCTATCCAACAAGAAGGAAATGTTGCACCTAATGTTAGGAAAAGAAGAAAACCAATGTCCAATTTTTTTGCACCACGAACAACTCTTAGATCTCAACCTTCAATCTATAGTGCCTTACAATTAAGAGAAGCAGCTCATAATATAGATATGACAACGGTTAAACGGTGGTATGATTCTGGTATAACATTCAATGCTTCATAATCTTATTATTAGCAGCCTATGGTAGATGTTATTGGCTCTTATGGTCCAGGATGAAAAGCTCATTTAATTGATTACTATAAAGGTAAACTTTTGAGTCTCCTTGTTTATGAAATAAAAAGTTGTTTGAATAAAAAAAGAATGACTTGGGATACTTTTGGGTATTCAATGTGATGTTGGACAAATAAATGACATGAGCAGAGTATTAATTTTTTGACTTATTCTGTAAAGGGGATAATGTTTTTAAAGTACAATGATGCATTTGACCTTGTTAGGAATGTTGGTACTCTATTTAAAATATCTAATAAAGTTATGAATGAAGTTGAGTCAGAAAAAATTGTTCAGTTTATTGCTAACAATGATTCTACTTATAAAGTAACTAAAAAAGATTGCAAAGTAAGTATAATTATTTTTATTATGCTCCTTATGATGCACATTGCATTAACTTGATGCTGGAAAATATAAGGAATGTTATATCTTTTCCTATTATTAATAATACTATATAGAAAGAAGAAAAAGGTGACCAAGTTTATCTACAATTGTGCATAAGTTTTGAATTTAATGAGAAAGGATTTTACCATTGGTAGAAATTTATATTGTCCCATTATTACAAGATTTGCAACAAATGTCTTATCACTTTAATGTTTTATTATGAAGAATAAAGAGTTGAGACATGTTTACAAGTGATAAATGAGTTGTATCTCAATATGCTAGGTCTAATATTAGATTGGAAGTTTCTATAATTGCACTTAGAGATAGTGAATTTTATTCCTAATGTCAATTTATCATCCGAGTTTGTGAGCCTTTAATGAGAGTACTTCGTTCAGCTGATAGTGAGGCAAAGGCAATAGTGGGTTATTTTTATGATATTATGGAGAGGGCAAAGGAAGCAATCAAGGTCAATATAAAAAATAGGCTTTCTTTATACACACCTTATCTTGCAATCATCAATGAGAGATGGGAAAGCCAATTTTCCTCTACGTTATTTACAACTGAGCCATTTTTGAATCCTAATGTCTATTTTAGACCAAATTTTACAAAGAAAGCTGAAATTAATAGGAGAATGCTATTAACTATTACAACAATTATTGCCCATGAGATGATGCAAGATCTCTTAAGCTCACAAATGGAGATTTATAAGGATGTTTTTGGTTATTTTAAGAAGCCAAATTCTATTTATCAAAGAGACAAACTTAATCTAGGTATTTTTGTTTCACTTTTGTTACTTGTTGAAAATTAATCATTACTTTATTTTATTTATAATGCTACTTTTGTTATCTTAGAATTTAAAGTTGCCAGGGGAGACCAATTTGGTAGTGGTGTTCTAGAATTACAAAGGTTTGTAATTCAAATTCTAAGTCAATGTGTGAGCGTAACAAGGTGTGAAAATAATTGGAGCACATTTGAATTTATCCATTTCAAGAAAAGGAATAGATTGAAACATAAAAAGATGAACAATTTGATTTTTATTCAATACAATTTAAAGCTTTGGGAAATGTATGTTATTATCATTATTAAGTTGGATATAATTTCTTTTAATTTTTAAATAATTTAATTTTATTGTTTACTAAGATTATTAATAGAATAAGTAATTTTATAAATCCATTTTGCCTTGATCATTGATATGTCATTTGGTGCAATGAATTTAAATGATGGTGATGATGATTTTATACTAAATGAGAATTGAGGTTAATGTGATTTGAGCAAGTATTCGATTAAATGAAATTTCAGGTTTTTTTTCTTCTCTTGTTTTAATATTAAATTTTATTTATATAATATAATTGTAAATATTTTTGTTTCAAATTTCACTTCTAATTGGTAATGGTAAGGCTGTGAAGGTAATGGTAAGGCAGATACTGGCAATAACGAAGCCAACCAAGGTAGCAATTTTCACAAACACTGAACACAACACATGTTATTCAAACCGAAGCCAACAATGACCAAATCATCCTAACCACAACTTCAGTGACTATGCAAAGTGCTGAAGGAGATTCAGAGGTAAGTAATATTAACCCTATCCAAACTGATATCATAGAAACTCCTAAAACTTCTATTGCTCTTAAAGAAACTGCAGCAAATACTGAATTCCATATAGAGATAAGGAGATCAAAGAGGGGAAAAGGGAAGGGCAACACAAGCCAAACCTTTTAACCCATGTTTATAATCGGGTGGAATGTATGTGGAATAAATTTTCCCAGTAAACAATTAGCTTTAAGGGACTTTATTTTGAGAGAGAAGCATATCATATTCGAATTACTAGAAACCAAGGTCATCATCACCAAACTTTAAGGACATTTTTTGACACCACGGGAATATAATTACCAATCATCATCACCATGCTTTAGGGAGAATTATATTATGGTACAAGGAGGATGAACTTAAGGTGGATCTATTAGACTCAAACGAACAAGCCATGAATTTGAAACTGTCCTTCCTATAGAAGTACATCCAGATAAATGTCTCTTTCATCTATGCAAGCAATTTTTGATTCCAAAGAAGAGACCTATGGAACAATTTATCATCATTCAGCAACACTGTCTCTATTCCTTTAACTAATATGTAGAGATTTTAATTCCATATTATAACCCTCAGAGGCACAAGGACATCGTTATTTAAAGAATTATACAGCTAATTTGAAAAACATGGTGGAGGAGTTAGAGGTGACAGATCTTAAGTTTAGTGGTCATACTTTTACATGGTCCAACAAACAAAATTCTGCTTGGCACATCAGGAAAAAATTGGATCAAGCACTGGTAAATGATATTTGGCTTATGACCTTTCCAAAAAGTCTTACTACATTTAAAGACCCCCTCATCTTAGATCATACCCCCTTTATAATGGAAAATATATTCCAAAAAGTTAGCAAGCATTAACCCTTCCGATCCAATAACTTCCTAGTGAATGTTCCAAGGTTTGTGGAGGGATGTATAAAAGGTGCAGTACATAATTGTCAAGGGACCAAGCAGTTCTGTTGTATCCAAAAACTGAAAGCTATCAAACAGGAATTGAAGATCCTAATTCTCTACAAAGGCCTACAACTTCCTCAATAAACTCCTCCATACTTAAACTTCAAGCTATCCAAGCTAGCCTTGCTGCTCATCTTACTGATCTGACTCTACTTGAAAGAGAAAAGAATGTGTTATCATAATTCTTGAAAGCTACACACAATCACAACTCTCTCTTGCAACAAAAAGCTAGAGTATATTGGTTAAAAGATGGGGATAACTGCACTAGATTCTTTTTCAACCCCATTCTTGCAAGGAAAAATAGCAACAAAATCCACTCCATAACTTGCAAAAAGGGTGCAACTCTTCAGACACAACAAGAAATTCAACAGGAGATAGTAAGGTCCTTTAGACCTACTAGGAACTCCTAACACTTCAAATGCTATGTTAGATGAACTCAGAACCCTCTCCCTCAAACAAATCACATCAACAGACTTGGAACTCCTCATAAAACCAGTAGAAAATATAGAAATAGAAGCTGCAAATTTTGCCATAGATGACTCTAAAGCTCCTGACCCTAATGGCCTAAATGGGTACTTCTTCCAAAAGTCTTGGAGTGAGACAAGTCCATTAGTTATAGAGGCAATCAAAGAATTCTTTTCCAAAGGGATCCTACTCAAGGAGATTAATAGAACCTTTATATGTTTAATTCCCAAATGCTCCAATTCTACACATTTTGGGGATTTTAAATCTATTGCATCCATTAATTTTCTCTACAAGGTCATATCCAAGATACTTGCTTCAAGACTGAAAAAGACAGAAAAAAACCTAGCTCTTATAATCAGTGACAACCAAGGCACTTTTATACAAGACAGACGTATAGGAGACAACATTCTTATTGTACAAAAGCTCTAAAAGGCTACTCTAGATCAAATTACTCTCCAAATTACACAATCAAGATTGATTTCCATAAAGCTTTTGATAATTTTTGCTAGGATTTCCTATAGACTTTGTTGATGGCTTATAGATTTCCAATGATCTTTATAAAGTGGATTAAAGAGTGTATCTCAACCTCCTCCTTGTCTATTTTAATCAATGGTACTCTTACCACACTCTTTAAGGTAGCAAGAGGACTTAAGCAAGGGGACTGCTTGTCCCCTTACCTTTTCATCCTTTGTATAGAGACTCTTAACTCCATCGTCAAGCATGTAATGCTCAAAAACCCAAAATTCAGATACCATGCTAAATGCAAAAAGATCGATTTGACTAACCTCTACTTCGCAGATGATCTACTTATATTTTGCAGGGCCTCGATGGACTCCATACAAAGTTATATGGCAGCACTTATCAAATTCAAAAACTTCTCTGGACTATAAATTTAATCAACAAAGAGCCATTTTCTCTTATGTAAAAAAGCTACTACTTTGGGCCCTCACATCTCTCAATCAATTGGAATGCTTTTCAAACAGACACCTCTACTGTATCTTAGATTACCAATTTCTACTAAAAGACTCTCATATATGAAATTCACCCTACTCTTAGAGAAAATACAGAGAAGAGTGTTATGAACGATCAATCACAATAATCAAAGAACAAATGCGGAAATAACATACACATATAGATTTACGTGGTTCACCAATGTTTGGCTACGTCCACAGACGGCTAGGGTTTTATTTAACTATGAATGTTTTCAACATTGGTACACTAGGAGAATAGAACATATTTATATGCCAAAGAGAATACAAAAGACATAGCTGCCCTCTAATAACTGATTCAATTTTCACCTTGTGGGCCTGGTGTAAAGTCCAAATATATTTTCAGGCTCCATATCTCAACAAAAAGTCAATTCATCGGTTAACAAGTCTTTGTCCTATGTAGGGAAGGTTCAACTAATCAAATCGATGTTAAACTCCCTCCATATTTACTAGAGCTCTCACATCTTTCTTTCTTAAGGTATCATTAAAACCATTGAAAGAATCCTCAAAAACTTCCTATGGAACCACCCAGATGGTGTAAAAGGTTCAGGTAAAGTGAAATGGGCTAATATTTGTTTTCCTAAGGATGAAGGAGGGTTAAACATAACTTCTATCAAAATCATAAATCAAGCCCTAATTTTAAAAAGACTATGGTGGATCCTTATGGATAAAAACACTCTTTGGGTGAATGGCTACACTCTTATTTTCTCAAGGAAAGAAGCCTATGGAGCATTAAGAAATTAGTCTCATACTCTCATTTAATCAACCAGATTATGAAATTGAGGGATAAAGTTCAACAAGAGATCTCTTGCAAAATTGGGAATGGCAACTTGACTTATGTCTGGTTTGACAACTAGTCTAGTTTGGGACCTCTGATACATCATCATGGCAATCTAAACAGCCCTCAAATTGCTTCATTAAAACTTAAACTATGCTTAATGATCAAAGAGGGCACTTGGAATTTTCCTCAAAACCTAAGACATCTCCAACTATTTTATCTTCCCCAATCTAACTCTCTAGACACTTTCTACTAGCAGACCCAACTCATCCTTAAACTCACAAACAAAGCAATGAAATATCTTCTAAGATGTAGGAAACATAAGGTGGAATGGCTTAACAGATTGAGTTGAATAATAATAGGAGCTCTTCTAGCACAGAGTTGTTTGGAGCAAGTTACTAACCCCAAGGGTATCTTTCATACTATGGTTAGCAAGCCTAAATAGGTTGAATACTGCTGACAGAATTCACTATTTACAAATGGACAGAACATGCCCATTATGTAAGAACTATGTGGAAACAAGAGATCATCTTTTCTTCACATACCCTTATAGTAGCAATGTATGAGAATCTATAGCCAACAGATACCTATGGCTAAATCCTAGAAACACTATCATAGAGGTGATCCAAAAATTTAAAAACCATACAATTCCTCCATACCCAAATACACATATCCATATTCTATTCCTAGGACTTTGTGTATATGGATTATGGAAGCAATATGGAAGCAAAGAAACCTCAGATGATTTAGCGGAACTAACACTCCCAAAAAGGTCCTTTATGAAATCAGAGAGCTCATTCTACTTCATAACCTCAATCAGACATGCAACACAACTGTCTTGACTTCATTGAATGTATAACTAGAAGCTACGCTCGGAAGCTAAACATATGTATGAAAGAGAAACAGAGAAAACACAGCATAAACCCTTTCTTTTGCAAAAATTTACTCTGATGGCAATGGGTTAGAGATAGAAACTCTGCCTTCTCTCTTACCTCCCTTAACTCTTTCAGATTTGCTTCCTCTTCACCCTTCTCCTTCTCCTCTCCACCTCCCTCTACTTCACCTCCACTTTGCCTGGTTCCAGTTTCTTCCAACCATTCTTTCACTTTTGCAGCTTCATTCCTTCATCTCAGCAAGGGCTCCCTGGTCCTTTCCATACTTTTCCGCCCCTTTCCTTTCCTTTCCTTTTCCAGCACCTGACATCCTACTTTTCATCATGCAGAACCCACAGACCCCCTCTTTCCTACCACCTCAAGCTCCTTCCCTGGTGGCTTTTCCCCCTTACCCTCCCCTTCTCCCCCTCCTGGGCAGAACCTCAACCCTAACCCTAACACTAACCCTAAGCACTCTCAAACTTCCTTACCCGCCTCCTCATCCCCTGCACCTGTTTCAGCCTTACCACCAAAAGATCTTCCCCCTATCTATGCTAACCTGACCCCTAAAAGGAGAACTTGGAAACAAGTCGTGGGAGGATCTGCAGAGCTTGCCCTGCATTTCTGCCCCCCAAAAACTGAAGATGGTAGATGCATAGTCTTTCCTGACAAAGAAATTCTAGAAGGAGTTAAATCGTGGGGCAACTTACTCATAGGTTTTTTCTGGGACAAAAGACCAGCTTTCCCAATCATCCAAAAATGGGCCCTAACAGCTTGGAAGAATAAAGGATTCATGGAAGCAGTAATAGCGCAGGGTAAATATATACTTTTCAGATTTTCCACAAAGGCTCAAGCTTTGAAGGTGGTAGAAGAAGGGCCTTGACATATAGCAAATTTTCCTTTATTCCTTCAGCCTTGGCAACCAGGTTTCTAGATTGATTGCAAGAAGAAAAAGCCAGTCCCAATGTGGGTAAACCTCTTTAATGTTCCTCTAGAATATTGGACTACAAAAGGTCTAAGTATGATTGCTAGCTTTCTTGGAAAACCACTATGCTTGGATGATAATACTGCAAATAGGAAAAGGCTTGGCTATGCCAGAATTTGTATCAACATGAATCTTTCTAACTCATTACCGGATACTATCCCTATCATGAGATTGGGACTTGATGGCTCTCTCTATGAGGATAAGGTTACTGTCCAATACCCATGGAGGTCGTCAGCTGCTGTCCCAAACAAAAAATGGGTTCCTACCAGTAAGACCTTCCTTAGAGGAGACTATGAGGAGCTGATAGGGATGACTGATAATACCCAAGTAAAACAGCCCGAGGTCATCCCTTCAGATCAATCAACTGAAGATGGAAAGGATAAAGCAGAACCAGATGATGTGGAGAAACCTAAGGAAAAGGCAATCAATGAAGGGACTATAGAGAATAGCAGATCTGCAATAGAAGTGGCCAGTACTGAAGCCAATGGTATTGTTCAAACTGAAGGAGCCACTGTGAACATAAAGGCAGAAGCTGTGGGGGGATTGGGGAAGGATGATCTTCTTACCACAGAAGAACAAGAATCATTGGTAAATCCTGATACCAGATAGGAAAATAAGGAGGAAGACCCTATCATATGAGAGCTCTTAGCCGCGATCAAAAGGAAAATCACTAGGAGCAGAAGAAAGGGCTCCACTCCTAACCTAGCATAATTATGAAGATAGTAGCATGGAATGTGAGGGGGATTAATTGCCCTAAAAAGCTTGCGGCTTTAAGGGATTTTGTCTATAGCACACAACCATGGATTTTTGCCTTATTAGAAACTAAGCTTTGTTATGGAAAATTGAAAGTCTTGAATAAATTGGGCTTTAAATGGAAGTTTGTCTCTAACCACCAAGCACACAGTTATGGGAGAATTATTGTCGGATAGGATCCTACCCTAGTGGATGTACAAGTCCTATCTATGGATATGCAAGCTATACACCTAAAGTGCAAACTATTTCAGGTTAGCAATTACATCTCTATCTCCTTCATTTATGCCTCAAATCATGCCTTTCAGAGGAAACTTCTATGGGACAGTTTAGTGCAACTTCAACATAGGGTTAATGGTGCATGGCTTATAAGTGGAGACTTCAATGACACTCTCTACAACACAGAAGCTGAAGGCCACTTCAGACACAGAAATCACAGTTCTGATTTCAATGACTGTGTGGAAAAGTTGGGAGTATTTGATCTTAACCATTAGGGCCACTTTTTCACATGGAGTAACAAGCAGATTAGAAGGTGGGCTTTAAGGAAAAAGTTCGATAGAGCTATGGTGAATAGAGAATAGTTGACACAGTTCCCAAATTGTGTTACATCTTTCCTTGATCCCTTATTCTGTGATCACTCTCCTATTCAGATTGAAAATCCTTCTCATAATCAAATCAGAAGGGGACCTTTCAGATTCAACAATTTTCTAATTGATGATGAGGGATTTACTGATGCTCTTTATAAAGGGATGGATAGTGAAGTGGGAGGCACTTGTCAATACACTTGTATGCAAAAGCTTAAAGCTATCAAGGTAGAGTTAAAAGCCTTGATGAAACGTCGAGCATCCTCTACTCAAAATGCGGTTACTCTAGCCAGAGGAAACCTAGAAAATGTGCAGCAATAGATAGATCAGGACCCCTCCAATTCAGCACTTCTAAATACTAAAAAGGAGCAACTGAGGACCTACCTATCAAAGGTTAAGGATCATGACAGCTTATTGGAGCAAAGAGCAAAAGTTAATTGGCTGAAAGATGGGAAGAGGTGTTCTAAATTCTTCTTCAACACTATCCTAACAAGGAAGAATATAAATAGAATCAGCTCCCTAAAACATCAAAGGGGTGTGGAAATCTCAAACCTAGCTGATCTGTTGAAGGTAACATAGAGTCACTTTAGAAATTTCTATGGTTCTTCTCAGATTTTCCCAACCATACACGTACTTGAATCTTTTATCCCTCATAAGATCTCGCAAGAACAAGCTGGAGCTCTCATTGCTCCAGTAACAGAAAGAGAAATCGAAGAGGTCTTGTTTCAGATGAATCCGAATAAGTCTTCTGGTCCTGATGGTTTTAATGCCTTCTTCTATCAGAAAACATGGCATGTAACTGGACCTATGGTAAGGCAAGCAGTGATGGAATTTTTCTCTAGAGGATCCCTACTGAAGGAGATTAACAAAACACATATCTGTCTGATTCCAAAAACCATGTGCTCCTCTTCTCTAGATGATTACAGACCTATTGCATGTACTAACATCATATACAAGCTTATTTCTAAAATCATTGCAAATAGGCTGAAGATGGTCCTTGACTTATTAATTTCTGACAACCAAAGTGCTTTCTTATATGATAGGAGAATCGAGGATAATTATTCTATTGTTCAGGAGTTGATGAAGGGGTATCAAAAGAAGTACAGTCCCCCGAACTGCACCATCAAAGTAGATTTCAAAAAAGCTTTTGACACTATAGAATGGGAATTCATTCTTCAGACCCTTAAACTAATGGGATTTCCAGAGGGTTTTGTCAAGTGGATTGAGGCATGCATATCCACTCCTTCCTATGCCATCCTAGTAAATGGCTCCCCTACTGAAGTTTTCAGGAGTGCTAGAGGTTTGCGACAAGGTGACTCTATCTCCCCATACCTATTCATTATTTGCATGGAGGTGCTCACCTTGTTGATTCAGTAGAGAGTTGGACAATGTAAGTCCTTCAAATATCATACTAAGTGCAGGAAGGTTAGGCTAGTCAATCTATACTTTGCGGATGATCTACTACTTTTCTCAAAAGCTCATGGTAAGTCTATAGAGCTACTCATAAAAACCTTAGATGATTTTAAGGAATTATCGGGGCTGGATATTAACCTAAGCAAGAGCTAGTTTGTCCTAGCTGAAGGAGCTAATAGTATGGAGCACACAATCTCCCAACTAACAGGTATGAGCAGAAAATCAGCTCCTTTGACCTATTTGGGACTTCCTATTACCACCAGAAGAATACAGTATTCAGAATGTCAGCCCCTGACTGAGAAAATCCAGAGAAGGTTGGGCTTGTGGTCAAATAAGGTGCTCTCCTTTGGTGGGAGGTTACAATTGATCAAGGCAGTCTTGAACTCTCTACACATCTAC
>JANZXP010100773.1:0-20209 GCA_027576715.1 Erythroxylum flavicans
AATAAACTACATTGGCTATTTCTCGATTCAAACCACTCAAAAATCGAGCCATTGTGGCCTCAGGGTCCTCCTCATAATTAGCCTTTATCATTGTGATCTTCATCTCTTTATGATACTCCTCCACAGTCCGATTCCCTTATGTTAGGCGTTGGAGCCTTTGATGCATGTCTTGGTAGTAATAAGATGGAACATACCGCTTCTTCATGATCGCTTTCATTTCAGCCTAATTACTCACGGGTTCCTCCCTATTTCTTCTCCTAGAAATCACCAATTGATCCCACCAAATTAGTGCATAATCAAAAAATTCAACGGTCGCGAGTTTTACCTTCTTTTCCTAAGAAAAGTTGTGACATTCAAAAATCATATCCACCTTTCATTCCCATTCATGGTAGAGCTCCGGATCATTCTTTCCTTTGAATGGTGGAATTTGCATCTTAATAGACCTAATGTCACTATCTCGTCTATCCCCAAAATCAGCTCCTTGAACTCATCCCCGTGGTCTCACATAATCCCCCTCGTCATTAGATCCATAGTCTTTTAACACAATTAAAGCATGCTGGTTTCTAGGATTAGTGGGTCCCATTAGTGGCTCCTCATATGCGCCACGCCTCAAGTCGGCAATCTCTCGCGCGTGCCTCTCTATTTCGCCTCTAATTCCAGTAAGAGCAGTGTTTAGGCTTTTAGTCAACTGCTGGATCGCCTCTAAAGTGGTGGCTTGTGCCCTGCCTGATTGTTGACCTCTCACGCTATTGTTAGACAATGAAAATTGTTCTTGTAAAGAAAAAAAATCAATATCAAAATAACCTCACAAAACACTCCCTCATGTGTTTCACTCGAATTGAGAATACTCCCCTTATGTGTCTTGGCCTCTCTAATGATCTCACCCTCTTGCCTTTTTTCTCTCGAATCCTCAATGTTCAAGTTGTGCTTTGGAAGACCTAACTCCTTGCAATCAAGAAATCTAACAATGGCGTCAAGTTTTGGAATTCTTTTCAAAGTAATGTCATGCAAGATAGGTCTAAAATTTCATCCAATTCAATTGCCAATCCCTCATGTAAGACTTTTCCAAAATAACGTAAGTAACATTTTCGGTTCTGTAATTTTTTTCATTTTTTCCCATACTTTTTTTCATTTTTTCGAATTTTTAAAGATTTTTTATCAATTTTCAAGGTAGGCTGAAAGTTTCAACAAAATAAACAAGAAAAATAATTGAAAACCCTAGGCTGAAAGTTAATTCACACCTGAATTGATGAATCGATGATAATTGAATGGTGATGGGCGGCGGTTTCTTGAATTCCGATAGAGTTGAATAAGAATTCGCCTCCACACCAATGCTCTGATACCAAAGATGGTGCGCACATGGACAGAGATTAATCTTGATATAATCCGACAGCATTTAAAACAAACTAGATACGCAAGGTTTTCTATACTTTTCTAGACCTTAAGGATAGTGATTATCCAAGAAACCAAGACCAAGCAATAAACTAAGAAAATTGAACCAAAACAATACGCCACAATTGAGATTAATTGATAAGTAGAGTTAGGGTTCGTGGAACAATAAGAACATGAAGAAAACTCCTTACAAAGCTATCAAATTATCAAAGTGTAACCCTAAAACTAAAGTCAAGGTAACTATTTATAGTCACAAAAATAACTCAAAATTGGGCCAACATCCTGAGCCTAAATAGGTAAAATAATACTGTCTGAGTCGTCTTAAAAATAGTAGGAAACAACCCAAAGTAAAGAGGCCAGGCAGTGCGCCTGGTTTGGCGTGCTTGGCATTGGCCTGCTGGGCATTAGAGTCTGCGCCTGGGCCCATGCCTAATGTACGCACCTATCAAGGGTTGCTCGGGCCCAAAACTTGGCTCAAACTAACAAACTAAAGTTACGAGCGAGAATCTTGATTCTTCTGGAGTCCATCATCAACCACGCGAGACTCAAATGAATTTAACGCGGCCTTGAATCTTTTAAGCCCAGTCTAACTTGCAGGGTTAGGAGGCAACGTCAAGTCTCAGTTAGCGTCACGTTGATTTTGGTTTCTGTCATTATATTCATCATATGCAACCTTGCTTACATCAACTGGGCTCACCCACTTACTATCCGAGATTGGATAGACTATACCTACATCCAAAAGTTCTGTATTTCTTTCATTACCACATCTTCCAATGTTGGGTTGAGTTTACTTTGTGGTTTCCTTATTAACTTAGCATTTTATTTCAAAAGAATCCTATGTATTCAAATTGTTGGACCTATGCCTTTTATATCAACTAATCCAACTGGTTACAATCTTATAATCCTTTAGAAGTGCTACTAACCTTTCCTTTTACAATGTAGTCAACCATTTTAAGATGATGACAGTGGTGACTCTTTTTCACCCAAATAAACATACTTCAGATGATTAACTAGGGCCTTCAGTTATATCTTTGGATCCTACAAAATAAAAGACAAAATTTTTTGCGAGTTATAGTAATTTTAGGATTTAATTTTCCAAATATATTAGCCTCGCTAATAATAGTTTTACAACTTCACAAGTTTCATCAATTCTCTCATTTACTTCTAGTTTATCATTAAACTCCGAGTCCTCATCAACAATTGCTTCTTTAAAAATATCCTTCATAATAAAATCCACAATATTCATATGATAAATGGAGTGAAAATCACTAAGGTACTTTATTGCTTTAAAAATGTTAAACTTCCTTATTTCTCCTTCAAACTCAAAAGAAAGAGTACACTTATCATCAATAAATTTTTTGTCTTAGTCATTTTTTTGAACAACCTTTCCAACAAAATAAAGGTTGAATGTTCTACACTATCTCCATCCATTTTTAACATATAAAAGTCCATTGGAAATACCAAACTGTTGATTTAAACTAACATTTATTGTAATACTAATAGGATGCATATAAGAACAATCAACTAGCTGAATAATCACATTAGTTCCTTACGATAAAATTAATAGATACACCAAAGTTTAGTATAGCATGCTCAATTTTTTAATCACCAATGGCACAAGTAAGTGTGAACATACATAGATCTTTTCATTTTTCCAGTAAATTTCTATTAATCATGGCTAATATATTCTTACCTAAAATTATTCTCTCTGTATCTATCAACTTCCTTTTATTTATGCATAGTTCATTTAGGAACTTTACATATTTTGTAATTTTCTTGATGGCTTCTAAAAGTGGTACATTGATTTCTACCTTTCTGAAGGTCTCTAAGATCTCTCTTTTATATGACTTTTCTTTTAGTTTAGCCAACCTATAAGGGAAAGGAAGTACACAGCATTAGTTGATATCAATAAAGAAAAATAATCTTTTACCTTTGTTGAATATTGAGCTTAAGATTAAACTTTCTTTTCTCCTTCATCATACTTTTCTATCTCCATCAGTAAGGAAGATCCTGATTGAATTTCCTTCTCACTTCTCAATGTCATTACACTCGTATTCTCCTTAGGATTCACCATTACTTATGAAGGTCATTTTCTTGATACCGGTACTTCCAATTTATTAACTGAAGTGGCTAATTAAGAGATATGATTTCCTAAGTTCTAAAGAGTTACTCTTGTTTCCTATTGAAATTATTGAGTATTAGTGACAAGTGCCACAAAATTTCATCCAATGACATACCTGCTTTTAAAGATTGACATTGAGTATGTGTAGGTGCTTGAGGTTGTCTATTGTGAGGTTAGTATCTTTATTGCCCTCCTTGATTTCCGTAGCTAAAGTTTAGGTAATCTCTCTATCCTAAATTATAATGATTAGAAAAGGGTCATATTTTTGTTGAGGTTGACCAAAAAATTCCCCTATTGTGTTAGCTTTTAGAAGGGAGTCTTGTTTCATTATAGGGTATGTACCATATGATGTACAGGGAATTAGCATATTTCATACACTTGAGTTGTTCATAATTGACTTGCAACTATCTGATGAACTAAAGCAGTTAAATTTGAAATTTTATCCTCAAGGTTAGTATTACTTACCTTATTCATACGTTTGACATCTCCATCCATCCTTGTCCCAAATTGTTAAGAATTTTTAGCCATATGTAAAATTAATTGATTAGCTACTTCTGGTGTTTTGTTTAACAAAGTTCTTCCACTAGTTACATCGATTATACTCCTAGACCATTGGCAATAACCCTTCATAAAAGTATATAATCAAAAGTTGGTAAGGAATCTAATAATGTGGGTAGCAAACACATAACTCCTTAAACCTCTCCCAATGTTCATACAATATCTCCCCAATGAATTTTTTTTATCCCACATATCTCTTTTCTAATATTGGTTTCTTATGATGCATAAAAGAACTTCTCCAAGAACAACCTTTTTATTTCATTCCATGTTATCACTAAGCCAGATGGAAGATAATATAGCCAATCCTTTGCCTTATCTTTCAATGAGAATGAAAAGGCTCTAAGATTAATTTGTTCTTCTATCCTCCTTGCCAACTTCACTCAAGAGCAAATAATATGAAATTCTTTCAATTGTTTATATGGATCTTCACGTGTAAGACCACAAAAAAGGAGTAAAAGAATCAAAGCGAACTTCAATTTAAAATCTACCTCAATATTTGGAAATCTTATGAATAAGATTTATTGATTTAAATTTGGTATCTCAATTTTTTAATGTTAGGATTTGTCTTCTTTTCATAAACTATTTAGAAATTAGAATCTTCACTAATTGTTAAGTTCATCTCAATGTTCACTTTTAAGGGTGAATGAATCTTAATGTTCATTTTTAAAGGTGAATGATTTTTTCCTTGCTTAGGCTCTTTCCTTAGATAGCGTACTATCTTCTCAATTTCTATATTATATAACAATTCATCAATCTGAGAAGAACAATTCATACTAGAAAAGAGATTGATAGTTAACTATAAAATAAATTAAAGAAACTAAGAAACTAAAATAGTTCGACGATGATGGCACCAATTTTTTGATCAAGTTTTCAAAACCCTAAAAATTAGTTTTAATTCATTGAACGCTTATAGTAATCATAGAATCAGGGCAAATCCCAAGATAACTAAACCCTAGTTTCTTAATTTCAATTGATAAAACAAAATGGGGGATCTATTAGTAATTAACTATTAAAGTAAAACTAACTAAGAATCAAACTAATTCAACTATATATAAAGAGTGACAATTTTAATTTTAATTAAATCTCATATAAAGAAATATCTCATCTAATTATAACATTGATCATTGGTCTATAAAGAATTTTTCATAATTCAAGCAATTAGTTAGATAGACATAATAAGTATCAAATTTTAGTAAAGTAATTATTTTAAATCCATCATTCAAATCAAACTTAACATAAATTAATTGGGTATGATAACATTTCGTATCAATTAAATGATAATAATAAGCTTAATGAAAAAGTTTAAAGCCTAAATTAAATAATTGAGATAGCTACAACTATTGAATTTAGTTTTCTTATTTCTCAAAAGTTAAATAGGCAAATTCATAAATAACATATTTGTTATTTGTACCAATCATTCATAGCAATTATAGATCACTGAATTCATGGATAGTTAAAGAATAATTAACAGTAAAATTATTTTTTAGAACAATTAATATTAATTATTCATTAAATATAAGAACACAAAGCAAGAAATACTTGAATTAAAGCAAAGGTTTAAGTTTAGAAAAAAGCCTCACAATGTAATAATTAGAGTTTTGAATCTTCTTGAATTAGAATATTCAGATTAGTCACACATGGATATTGTTTCGAAAATAAAAATAGAAGAAAAAAGGAAAGATTAAGAGAGAGTATAAAAAAAAACTAAAGAGATCATTATGGTGAATTGAATGTCACATTTTTTCCTCCTTTCTTACTAAAAAACTAACTTCTTTCTATCTTGCAAAGATTCCCTTATAAGCAAATATGAATCCCTAAATAATAGAGATGGGAATAAGTCTCCTAATTGAATTAAATTATTGGGGTAAATCTAGAATTAGGCATGATCTCACCTTATCCATTGTAGCAACCTATCAAGTTTTTTCAAAATTTGTGGTTTGGTCAAATAATACTCCAATTTGATCAAATCTCCACTTGTCATCACCTAAAACAAAATACATATTAAATTTCACCATTAAAAAATTATCCAAAACAAAAAAGATAAGTCCAATTAATATAATCAAATCACATCTTATCATATGCGTAAGAATTACAACTTTTGGGCTAAATCCAAAATTATGTCTAATTTTACCTTATCCATTATAGCTACTTGACAACTTTTTTCAAAATTTGTGGTTTTGTCAAAATAATGCTCCAATTTGATCAAATCTCCATTTGTCATCTCCTAAATCAAAATAAATAATAAATTTCACCATTAAACGAAATTAATTCAAAATAAAAGAGATAAATCCAATTAACATAATCAAATCACATGTTATCATATATGTAAGAATTAAAAATTTTGAGGTAACTCTAGAATTATGCATGATCTCTCTTTATCCATTATAACAACCTAACAACTTTTTTCAAAATTTATGGTTTTGTCAAAATAATGCTCCAATTTAATCAAATCTTCGCTTGTCATCTCCTAAAACAAAATAAATATTGAATTTCAGCATTAGACAAAAGTCATTCAAAACAAAAGAGATAAGTCCAATTAATATAATCAAATCACTTCTTATCATATGTGTAAGAATGATTAGGGATGTTTAATTTCAAATTCTATAATGTGCAATTAACAATGAAATGACTAGATGATATAAGCTATTAACACAAAATATAAAGAAGCTTTATGAAAAATAATTTAGTTGCTTACCCTTATATAATGGAAAATTTAGAATCTAATCTTAGTACTGGGCAAGAAGATTTATTTCCAAAGCTTCTCAAGGAAACTTTCTACCTAATGAACTTCTTTTATTACCCTTATAATTTGTGAATTTTTGTAAAGGACATAATCTACTAGATGACCATGTAAGAATTCGTGTCTTTTTAGATGGTGCCTTTAACATTTGTAATAATAATATAATTAAACACACGGTTGTGTGGTTATCAATATCAAACCAAACATTAATTCTACATAGTACATAATTATGTAGCAATTTTTGTCACTTATATTGTTTTATAATAAAAGGTAAGAAAAACACATTTGACCACTCGAGCATGTAAATGATTGTGTATAACATAATTACAAAAAAAAAACATAATTTTGTGTAAAGGTATCTGTCAATCTTTGTCACTGACATTTATTCTTTCAAACTTCATATCAATATCAAGGTTTAGTAAATGATAATATATTTACCAGTGTTGCTAAAATCCTTTATTGAACATAAATTGATGCTCGATCTATACATATGCATCTACTTCACATTTTCCCTTTGGAATTTCAAATGATAACAAAGTTGATCATATTTTTATATACTTAAATATGTTAATATATAACCTTTAATAGAGACATTGTGGTGCACATCAATGTATCAATCTATTTCCTTCAAGTTTATATTTTGCATTATTTTATCTCTATAATGGAAAACCTATGTTTTATAAATGTTACTTAGTTTTACGGTAACTTGCAAAATCTTTTGTAAAATTTTCATATGAAATGTAATCACATCTAGTATAATTTGTATAGAGACATGGTATCGTAATATTAAAGTGATGGTATTCTCATTTGAAGGAGAACGTGTAACTTATATATTATAGGTGTTGCTATTTTTAAAGATGAGCATGATATTTTATTTATAAAGGTCTAGTATCATTTGTATCAAGTCAAGGCATCTTACTATTAAAGTGATGGTATTCTAATTTTAAAAAGAATGTGTGACTTATCTATTATAGGTGTTCATATTTTTTGAACATATAATTTTTTAATAGAAACATGGTGTTAGATGTATGGTATAGTTCTAATTAAGCCATAGTATTCTTGAACTAAGTGATGGTATTCCAATTTAAAGGTGAACGTGTGGCTTATCTATTATAGGCAGTCGTGTTTTATTAACATAAGCATGGCATTGGATTTATGAAAGTTTGGTTTAATTAAGGCATGTTATTTTTTATAATAAGTAATGGTATTTCCATTTGAAGGTGAACATATGAATTATTTGTTAAAAGTGGTGGTATTTTTTGAACATAAGTATGGTAGTAGATATATGAATGTCTGATATAGTTTTAATTAAGGCATAGTATTCTTTATATTAAGTAATGGTCTCCCATTTTAAGGTGAATGTTTCACTTTTCTATTATAGGTGGTGGTATTTTTAAAAAAAATTGTGGTATTAGATGTATGAAAGTCTTATATTGAGGCATGGTAGTCTTTATAATAAGTGAACATAAGTGTGATATTGAATGTATAAAGGCCTAGTATAGTTTTAACTAAGCTATGGTATTCTTATTACTATGTGATGGTATTCCTATTTTAAGGTAAACGTATCACTTATACATTATAGGTGGTGATAAATTTAAATTATACATTATGTATGGTGAAATTTTTTTTACATAAGAGTGTTATTGGATATATGAAGATTTACATAGATTTAAATAAGGCATGGTATTCCTCATACTGAATGATGGTACTCCCATTCAAAATTGAGTATCTTCCTTATTTGTTATGGGTGGTGGTATGTTTTAAGCATAAGCATGCTATTGGATTTACAAAGGTCTAGTATAGTTTTAACTAAGTCACAAAATTCTTCATATAGAGTGACGGTATTCCCATTTTAAGGTAAAAATGTGAATTATTTGTTATAGGTGGTGGTAATTTTTGAACATAAGCATGGTATTAGATGTATGAAGGTTTGTTATAGTTTTAACTGAGTAATGGTATTCTTTAAATTGAGTGATGATATTCTCATTTAAAGGTGAACTTTTGATTTTTCATTTATGAATGCTAGTATCTTTAAAATATAAATATGATAATGAATTGACGAATAGTATAGTTTTAACTAAGAAATAGTTTATTTGCACTAACTGATGTTATCCCTATTTTTAGGGTGAACATGGGACTTATCTATTATAGGTAATGACATTTTTGGACATAAAAATGGTACTGGATCTATAAAGGTCTGGTATAGTTTTAACTGAGTCATGATAATCTTTATATTAAGTGATGATATGATCATTTTAAGGTGAACATGTGACTTATTGTTGTGCCCAAAATAAGTTTTAAAAATACCTAGGTTATCCTACTTGCAAGTATGTGAGGTAGTTGTAGTAGATTACCCAGGGGGTCCTCTCCCACGGAGTTGAAATTGGTTGACTTAAATTAATCTTAAGCGAAAAATAAAAACAGATGCAATCCTAAACATACTATCCTGATATTTTAAGCAAAGACTTTAAAGAAAATCGCAAAATTAAATTGAAAAGTAAACAGAATTAACTAGGAGCAAAAATGAATATATTAACTGAAATGGAAAACTTTTGAGAATCAATTTCACTATTTTAATCTCCTACACATGACTAAGGGGAAATGATTGGATAGTTGTCTTACTAAAATTACCATTTAGGTTGTAAAATCAATTCAAATAATAATCTAATCGAACTTTCGTATTCCAAAAGTTTATCGACCAAATTAATTATTAAAACTAACTAATAATTACCACTTAAGTTAATATATTTCTAATTCTTAATCTAATCGTCCATAGTTTCTTGTTTCATATTAAACTTCTTCTCTCGATCCATCATTTAATACCAAAATGATACAAGGTTTGGTCATATTATTACATCCATTCAGTTCAGAAACTATAGCAAACATAAGACAACAACACAGTCCCTCGATCATGCACATTTAACTAAAATAGATACATTAATCCTTAAGCAAAGAGATCAGCCTATCACGAAAATAACAAGATTCATCATATTCAAATACTTCAATCCCATCTTTATCAATATAAGAGAAGCATTTAAGCAATAAACCAAGGAAATAACCAAATGAACTAGCAAAAGACAACAAAGTATCAATCATTTAAACTAACAGGATAATGAGTCCAATAAAATAAAAAAGAAACAATGTAACAGATAAAGATCAAAATAAGCAAACAAGGATCAGATGAGGGAGTTGTGATGATCTCCTACCCGTGTCAAGCTTCCTTCATTAGCTCTCACCTTCTGCTTCAGCTTGGCTCTCACCCAGATTATCAAATGTTCACTATGTTTCCACCTCTCTGCTATTCTTCTTCTTCACCCGACTCTCTTTGTTCTCTCTTCCATTCCTCTGCCTTTTTTCTCTCTATCTGTTCTCTGTCTCCCAGAATGAGAGAATGTTTGAATATGTTTGTCTGTGAGAATGTGTTGCCACCTTATTCTTCTTTCTATTTTTAGTCTCATTTTAGGTCTAGGTTTTCGAGCCTTCAACCTATAAATGCCATGTAATAATTATACGAGTTAAGGGGAAAAACGTGTCATGAGGGTGACTATGTTTTTCATCTCATGAGTGCATTTGTCATGGTGGTGACAACTTAAGTCTCACCGTGACTAGGACTTTGATGTTTGTCATAGTGGTGATTTCACCAAGTTAAGTCATCACTTTTTTTTTCTTTTTAAGCAAAATTTGCAAAATAATCCAGTTAACATTCATGCCATATTCACACCATTCCCACTCAATTTATCTCACATTTGGATCAAAACATAAGGATTTGTAACCAAATCATGATATGAATGCAATTAAAAGCAATAGAAACTAAACACAATAATTCCCCCACATTTAAACTATTGTTATCCTTAAGTATAATAAAGAACACTACACTATACAAGAACAAACAATGAGAACAACAATTTTACTAAAAAATAGTCAAAGATATCAATGATCATTTTAATAAACAACTTAAGAACTTGAAAGAAATAATACTCTATGACCAAGCTATTCTTCGCATATTTAGTCAAAATTAACAAGTACTTCAATTCAAAGAACCATTAACAAGTGTGATAGACACTAACTCCACTCTCCATTGTCTCAGGCATTCAAAGGTAGGATATATTGACTCATAATTCATTTCATGTAAGGCATCTACCACGGGCTTACTTACTAATCCAATCTCCACCAGTCATATCAAACACAAACATTAAGTTAAAGGTCTTTATTTTGGTTGTAATGGGGTCGGGCTAAGGGTAGGAAAAAGGAAAATCATAGTTTAAAACCACAAAACAATTTGAGAATTTAAAGTAATATAGACAATGAAGCATAAAACACTCAATCCTTTTGTTCTCATTTAACAAAATTAACACTTCCCATTTTTACTTCTCTCCTCTTCTTTTCATTTTCTAGTCATCTTCTCTTCCTTCCTTTTCTTTTCTATTTCTTTTTCTTCCCTTTTTTTTTTACTTTTACCTTTTTTCTTTTCTTTTTTCTTTTTTCTTTTTTTTGATTTTTTTATTTAGAGCAAGATCAAGTTTAGAAGAGGAAAAATGTAGAGGAGAGATATACATTATTATAACCCTAGCCATTACTAACTCAAAAGCTAACTATATGTTATAGTTCCCCCACACTTATTCAAACAATTATTTCCTAAACCCAATCATATCCATTAAAATGCTTAACTTGCCTTATGATAGGTACAACGAAGAAGATAAATAATCAAGGTCAAGGCTCATCATTTATGTTGTAAGTATGTAGATACCAAGTAAAATTACGTAAAATATATAGTTACATGAGGTGAAGTGAACATGAAGTAAATATGTAAACGTGAAACTATGACATATCCAATGACAAAATCAATTTTAAGAGGTACATATATTGAGTGTATGAAGTCCCTAAGATTACGTAGATATTGGTACACTATTGATAAATATTTTTAAATGTATGCTCATTCACTTTATTCTCATGTCTAAATGTAGAATACTAGTTGATATCATTTATTATGTGATAATTGTTATGTAACATTTAATTCTAAAGTATATTTTCTTTATGTGAAATATTTTGAATGTGAGGAGATTGGCTCTTTCACATGGGTAATTGTTTCCTGTGTTTATAATAAATGGAGAAGAGGAATGTTCAATGTTATCTAGGTGATAAATGAAATCAAGAAACTTAAACCATAAAATTTGCCTTAGATAATAAATGAAAAATAGTTGGAGTGATTAAATCGTCATCATATTTATCTCAAGTCCGAAGAGATGAATTTTTAATAGACTTTTGAACTCGAGTTAAATAGAGTATGTTAGAACCATTAGAATATTTCATAAACAGAAGTCATCCACTCTAAATAAAAAGGAATTAATATCAAAACATATGACTCAGTGTGTAAAATCAATGATGATCAGGTATTAATATAAGTGATAAGAATTCAGTTAATATTATAAGACCCTAAAAGTTAAATAAGCCCTATAATAAACTCATATGACTCTTACCTAATTCTTAAGGGTTAATTAGAATAATAACATAGAATCATGTAGGATGTGATCTTAGGGGAAAATCCTATAATAACAAATTAAATTTAATTATAGAGAATTTAGAATATAAAAAGATTATTTTAATTGAAATTCATTAAAAAATATATTCAAAGATTCTCGTCATCTCTTGGTGAAAGAATTAAAGATAAAACAAAGAATAAAAACACATAATATTACTTCCGAGATGTCATATATTCTTTACAGACATATGATCTCATCATATGTTGACCACACGGACTAATAGATAAATACTAAAAATTTTCTAATAGATTGATATTAAAAAAATTTCTAAGAGATTAATTTCACCGTGTGAATGAGAAGTGCAAGAATATAAGGTCACCCATTAAGGGATCACCAACGTCCATGCCTTTTGAATTTAAGGCACGTGAATAGAAGTGCGGAAAAAAAAAAGGCGGTACAAAATTGTGAGAAAAAACACGATAGATTTTTCATAAGACAAGACATTTTGTATTTTGCAGTAGATTTCTTTTAGCCTCTAAAAAAAATAACATTAATTCGTAAGCAATTGTTAACAAGTAATTACTCAACCTCCTGCATGACAATCTTATTAGTAATGTCCTATTATTTATGATAATCAAGCGTCTGCGTGACAAAGTATCTGTACTACAGCTTCGATGAAAGTATCTACTACATTCAATTGTCAGGAAACAATCAGCACTCCGACAGTTACCGGCTCAAGTAACAAATATAGCTTCCATTGTGGATTTTCAGCTTTCCCGTAATTACAAATTGTATTTGGGAAAACTATGTTAATTTTCAAACGACAGAAAGCTTCTTCGGCAAGAGCTATGCTTACCACTAGGTGCTGGAGAGAAAAAACCCGTTGCTACTCAAACCATGAAGCCATATTGGTTAGGCAACATGTTGAAGATGTAGTTTCTAGTAGAATCTGAACACCAAAGCACAGAAGTAAAGTTAAATATCTTCTTTGAGTTACTTGCACTTTGCAAATCCAATTGAATCAAGCGCTATCTGAACCCATCATTCTCGACTTCTTTCCTTTCAAGCTAACTTCACCACCTTGGCCACTCCTTTCTCCTGCTCTCTTTCTGAAATCACCGATGTTCTAAACCTTTCCTTCCGAAAACACAGCGTCATCTCAATATTAGAAAAATGAATTAAGGCAGAAAATCCCTGATTTTAATTACAATTTTGTTAGTATCCCTCTATTAATAGCTCTAAGGTTCATCAGAACAAGCATGTGGTTGTCCGATAAGAATCACAGGAAGGTGAGCCACATATGCGAAGGAGAAAGAAGCTAAACCATGCATGAGAAAATATCAGATAACTTAAATTTGAAGTTTCCTTTTGATAGTGATCAGGGTGGATCATATATGGCACCTCTTCCTCTGATAGTTTTAGAAAATTTAGGATGCATTTTCTCTGCATCTTAAACCTATTTGCAACATAGTTAATTGTGTGCTTATATATTAAAGGAAAGGAAAAAATATAAAGAAATATTGAAACCAAAAAAAAAATTCTTGCAATTGTTGAATTTAACCATTTGACACATTCTGGGGCGTCAGCTTTTTGCTTTCTTCCAACAACTTGATGAAGTCAGATAGGGCGGCCAGGTCATTAACTTTGTCTCTCGCAACCAACCATTCATCCTGAAGTTGAATATCAACATCCCTGTAATCATGTAATTCAGGAATGCGAAGAGCCAAAAGATAGGCAAATCAGATTAGTGGCTTCTTTGCTTAGATAGTCAAATGAAACATAACACTGCCAGAGGCATAACCCTTTAAATTCAACTTATTTAAGACAGATCTTGAAGACCTTCTCAAAGCAAGAACTTGATAGTTCCTTCGGAGGTAATCAGCATGTTTTGTGAGGGCCTCTTGTGCGTACTGCTTGCCCACAGTTTTCACAGCTGCTCTATTTAGCAAATCTTCGAGGGGCCCATGTTTCTTCAAAAGCTTTAAAGCAGTCCTTCTACCAAATCCAGGAGCCACATTTTGTATACCAGGTACACCATCAATCTCATCACCAAGAATAGATCCTAAAAGTTAAAGCTTCAATCAAGATATTGTTATACTATAAAAACTTAGTTAAAATAAAGATCTAGAAATTTGTTGAAAGACCAGCTGTACTTCAGAAAATTTATGTTGCCACGCTTCACTTTACTTGAAGGAAGCTAACCCTTAAAATTACAATTCATCCTCTTAGTCCCTTCTGACAATAACTGAGAAGATGTATGCGAGTCACAACATTGCAGGCTAAATAACATATGCTAGCAAGTCTTCCAATTCTTTCACAAATTTCAAACACCCCCAATATAAGTTGGTATTTGGTAGCCAAAATGAACAGTGTAATTATGGTCAGATGCACACATGAGGAGGTATAATGGGTTATATAATTAAAAAGTCCAACATTTCATCTGATACTTACTAAGGCTCAAGTCACAGTGTGGATCACAATTATATTGAGCAACGTAATGCTTTATGGTATAAAACGACCATCTGTTTAACTCAGGAATAGGCAAAACAATCTGGACATCTTCAGAGATCAACTGCTTGAAATCTTTATCAGGAGAAGCAATAACAACTTTATATCCTCTTTGTAAAACTTGTTCTACAAGTGTAGCAACGACATCGTCTGCTTCATGGCCTTTGATTTTCACAACCTGCAAAATTTAAAAGGTCTGGTGAAAAATCATCTCTTGCAAATATTCACCATGCTATGAAGTGATAAGAAAATGTTTTCAACCAAAGAGTAGACAAAATATTTCAGTGGTGGTGATCTAGCAATTGATGAATGATAAAAAAATTGATTGTTTGAGATGCATCAAAATCAATGATAATTTTCACCAAAGTAAAATAGCAAAAAGAAACGTGATCATTTCTAGACTTAATAAGAACAAAATATGATCTAGGACAAAATAGAAGAAATATTAACTAGTAACAAAAACTCACAAAAATTAGGAAATATGCTTGATATTATGCTGCTAGAATATCAAGTTTCAGGTCTAAATTTTAGCTTAAAGTGCAAAAATTTTAAATTTGGTATAGTTGAAATTTTAGCACTTAATCGCTGCAAATTTAGGATTAGAGTTTAACGATTTGATGTGACTAGAATTAGAGACGACAATTTTTGCCCAGCCCAACCCAAAGACTTGTCTTGGACTGAGTTGATTGGGCTTCGAGCTAGCCTTAGACTTTCTTTTTGAATTTTCGAATCCAAGCATGGACAAGCCCAAAGCCTATATATGTCAAGTAAAATGACATCATTTTCATAATTTAAATTAAAAAAAGAACAAATTAATCAAGCTTGGCCCAAGTACAATCATACTTCAAGTTGCAAGCCTTGGGCTCGATTAAGCTTCAAACTAAGCCTAATCTTGAACATAAATTTCCATGCCAAGCTCGAGCCCTAATGCCAAGCATAACTAGAATTTAGGATCCACATGACTAGAATTTAAAGTTTTTGTTACTAGAACCTTAGGTTAGAATTACTAAAATTTAATGAGGAATACATATAATGCACGATAAGAAACTAGGAATTACTCTTAGGGTCTAAGAATCACTCTTAAAAGAAAGCATCACACCTTCTAATTGAAAAATCAAAATTGATATCATGTTATTAAAGAGATGAGTAAATACATTTATCGAGAAATTCTTAGAATCCTTACTCTAATAAAAAAGGATTCCTATGATTTATCGAGAAGTTCTTAGAATCCTTACTCTAATAAAAAAGGGTTTTTAACAAATTTAAATCTTATTCTAAGAAAAATTCTATAAGTTTAAGTTCTAAACAACTAACATAATATATATAAAACTAGAATAACATATCTGACTTACTACTTCCTATCTAAAAAGGAATCTTAGCATAATTTAAATTTCAGCCCATATTGCCTTTATTGTCAACTCAATTCTAATCCTTCATCTCATCAAATTAAAGCTTGTGTTTGATTAATTTTCTCTCTTTTATTTATTTTATAGACTTTAAGCATTTTTTACATCAAAATAACTATAGTAGAAAAAAGCAAGCAACACTTAACTGCTAACAATTGAAATCTACTATTTGTTATTCTATTGGCTCAAGGATTTGATGGTTCTAGTTCGAAGTTCTTCCAATTTATAAGGTAGCTTATGCATTCAACTAACTAGGCCATGCAGTCTTATTCTAGTTAGATAAGATATCCCAATTTGAGTTATTTAAAGCTAAGTGGTGAATGCAATCTTAATTATATAACAAATTTAAGCATATAATATGTTTGTGTGATACAGCATGCCTACATAAGATGACATAAGAGAATGTCTACTCACTGGGACATTGCATTTTTTAAGAACATCCTCAACAATTATAGAACTTCCATTTTGAGCCTTAAAAGGTTTTAAATGAGTAGATAATAGCAAGAACTTCCTCCGATGTGCTTTATAAGAAGGCAACAATTTTCTTCGATGCTCACAGCCTCCTTCTCCATCAAGAACCTAAACCGACACAATCATTTCATAAAAAGGCCAATACGTAAAGAAAATTGAGAGTCTTGTGCAGATTTACCACAATCATATTCCATGATCATAATGGAAAAGTAAAATCTGAATGTGCCATGAACTTTTGCTTCGCCAACTTGTAAGAGACTAATGCATGTTTGGAAAAAGTGGGTCACAATTTCAAATAAATTGATTGGCAAATTTAAAGAGAAAAAAGTGAGAAGAAAAACCAACTATTGTACAAAGTTCAGTCAAAGAAATCAAGAAAGTACTTACAGCAATAACAGGATCAGTAAGGCTGACTTGAGAGAAAAAAAGAGAAATCCAGTGATAAAACGCGTGTAAACTTGGTTTGCTTCCAACATAACACAATGGATTGACGTCCAAAAAGAAGACCCTTTTCTTTCCTGAACTCTTACTTATCTTGCTTTCATAAGGTCCACAAGTTTCAGACCCTGATTTGAGCACATGAGCTCTAGGTTAATAACGCTGATCATAGTCTAAGCAATTCTATCTGTAATGTATTAGACAAAGACAAGACCAGTAAGAGCCAATGTCTAACACTCATAGTTTTCTGAAAATGTCCTTTTCAACACAACATTTATATACTAGCCAGGAAAATAATACTTCAGCAAGGAGATATGAGGGAAGAGAGATAGTCTCTTAACTTGTTTCTGTATGTGATTCCTTAAGCAATTTCCTTTGCTGAACCTGCCTTGTTAACAATTTAACATCATATGAATGAAGAAACACACACGGGTAGACTCATTAGAGATCAGTAACAAAAATATAGAAAGAAACTAAATATTAATGACGTGTCAGGGACAGGTGATACATCTTAGAATGCAAAATATAGGGGTGTTAATGCTATCTAGGGAAATATAGCTGATGCGAATAGTGGGAAATATAACTGATGCGAAGAGTGAATCAGACATTTTTCATACCATCGCTTCCGTAAGTCTTTTCATACATCTGACAACATTAATATGAAGAAATCTAAGGATATTATGAGCTAACCTGAAGAGAGCGCTCGCGGAGCCTGGAATTGCGACACCCAAATGGGAGGAACGAGTAATAAATAGAGTGGCGGTATTTGTGGTACTGTTGGCACCGCTGGTGTTGCAGCGGTGGAGCTGATATGGCTGTGTGGAGAAGCATATGATTCTTTCGGTTTACCTCGGGAATTTCTCCAATACTTCTAATTTAGTTGCTACTTGCTAACTTTTCCATCTTTACGGATTAGTTGTTTTCACCTGCACATTATGTTTTTAAAAATACTATAAAAATCATTGTCTTAATCGTCATCATCATAATGTAAGTACCGCGTTGGAATTCCAATAACCTATGTTCTTTCTGTCTTTTTTAGTAATAAGGTTTGAACGGGTCCTCGGACCTACAAATTAACTTTTCAAGATAGGTGTATGAGGATAGACCTTGCAAGGCCTTCTGAAATCATAAGATTGTCATATCTTTAAAGTTTCTAAGCAAGGACTTTTAGCTTGTATAAAGATAAGAAGCTGAGAGCTTAACAGTTTATCAGGTACTAATAAAATTTGGATACCATTTAAGTATATATTGTTGTTTGTTTTTAGTTTTTAAGTACTAGCAAATTCGTACATCATATCATATATATATTTTTTGGTTATTTTATTTTTATTTATTTATGTGTTCGTTATAATGTTTTACTTATTTACTTTTTAATGTACACCACTTTTTTATTGTCATATCTATAATATAGGTCTATTGAAAATAATCTCTCTATTATATATGGATAAGAATATATACTATCAAACCTTCCTAAACCTTCCTAAACTTCACTTTATTGCGAGACTTCAAATTAAATGTGATGATGATCATATGATTACACTGCCTTTAATTTGAATATTATAATTTTAACATATATTTTTAAGATGATATCTCTTTTTTTAAAATTAATTAAATAATCACTTATCTAATAAAATTAAATATCTATTTAAGTTATCTATATTTACGTTTTTATTCAAAAAGTAAACCCTTGTTCCCTGTGGGCCTGCACCTCATCGTATTCCAACTAGGTTTTTGTATTTTCTTCTGCGCCGCCTCCGGCTGAAGCCATTCACCACATGGTTGCTTTTGCCTCTCCCCGTCCGCGTTGCTACTCCTTTACTCATTTGTTCTTCGTGCATGAAGCATCCAGGTGTGCCTCTTCCTCCAAGGGCAAGTTTTGCCTGTGATGACTATGGCCACTGGCTCCGTCGTCGCACCACCGGCTAGCAACATTGTTGGTGAAGGTTGATTACTCAAAAAAATTCAATAACCCAGAAGTTCAGATACCATAATCATATTTAAAAACACATGCATATTTCCTAATTTTTCAGAAATAATCATCACAATCTAGGGATATATGTAATATGTTTCTTCAGATATCACAGACTGGATGATTTTTAGGCAACTTAAACTTGGGACATGCAATTTTAACTTTCAGAACAAGGGATATTCATGTATTTTCCTGAAACAAAACGGAAGATGTGATTGACTTTTCATAGAATACAAAATAACGGCCATGCAGTGGAGACTTTTTAGAAGCAAAGACAACAGGATGGGGCAGGTTATGATTTTATGCTTTCCGAAACCGTGAATAAACATGACATTTGTTGGGTTTGTGGCCCTTCTGACCAATTCTTCTATTTGAAAATATTCTGCAGGGTTTTCCCTAACAGGCTTTGAGCTTGATCTAATGCCCAACTTCTCCACAAGTATAACATCTACACTTATAAGTTGAGGTTTCAGTTCCTGAGCAAGCAAAAGAAAGGTCTATATAATCCCAGAAGAAATAGACGATCCAGTAATCTGTACTGGACAGGGAGATGAATTTTAATCCATCCTAATTAATATTAGGGAAATGCATTAAAACAATATTTATCTTTTATTAAAACAGTAACAATCAAGAAAATTTAATCAAAATATATAATTAATTTCATCTTTGAAGCTATTATTACAAAATTGAGGTAGGATTTGATTACCAGAGCAACAGAAAAAATATGAATCTTTTTTGATAATTTCCTAAAAGAGAAGATCACTTAAATTATATAAAATAATTAACAGATAAATCCTGATAAAGTATAAATTACAATTTATAACTTATTGTGCAACTTGATTCTTTTATTATCACTTCCCTCGAACTGTTTCTAAAATGGGCTCATCTCAATCATTATAGTTGCATAATTATTCAGTTTCTAACGGTATCTACAAAATGTGTTGAGAGAATTCTACATCTATTACAGAGAGGGTTAGATAAAAAGTGTAACATCCCGTCCCCATATTAAGGGTTAGGACCCGAAATTTCAGTACTTATGAGCTCAAAAAGAGATTAAGGAAATGCATTTTCTTGCTCATGCATAATGTTAGTATATATGCACATAAATATTGAATGTTTGCACAT